>OY482675.1:20532381-20824881 GCA_960531455.1 Urophora cardui | reverse complement strand
TGCCTATGCCTATGCCTATGCCTATGCCTATGCCTATGCCTATGCCTATGCCTATGCCTATCCCTATCCCTATCCCTATCCCTACCCTATCCCTATAGCTACATACCTTTACCTTACCGGGACCGTCCATCACCATCCGGGCCCACTACTTTAGCCATCTCTGGGAAACAGCCTTAGAAATCACAATGAAAATAGCTGTATGTGGAAGCCTGCTCAACGCTTTTCATTTTCTACCAATATCGCTCGAAAACATTCAGGGGTTATCCGGGTCCACGCTTTGACCCAAATCTTGGAACCCGGCCTAGGCATCACTATTTAAAAAGCTCTTTGCTGAAGTCCTCCTCAACAGCTTTCATTTGATACCAATATCGCTCAGAAACTTTCCAGGGTCCCACGTTTTAACCCATATCTGGGAACCCGGCCTAGGTATCGCAATAAAAATAACTTTATGTTGAAGGCCTGTAAACACCTTTCATTTGATACCAATATTGCTCGAAGGCTTGGTGGATCGATCTGGGTCCCCATTTAGGCCTGTATTCCGGGAAGCTCCCAATTTTTCGAAATTCTATATACCCTACTATGTGCACTAACACCACATGAATCTACTGTGAAAATTTCATAAAGAACGGTTGGTTACTTTGGGAATTTATAGAGGACACACATCCACAGATGCACACATACGCACATACACACCGATTTTTCCAATTTTCGGACTTTTCCGGAGGGATTTTCCAAAATTTTCTTCCGTACGAATCATCTCCTCGAGAATACGAACAATTGACAAAAAGTTTTACAGAAATCGGCCCAGCCGTTCTCATCTGATGAGGTTAGTAACATTTTTTACACCATTTTTATATATATAGATTAAATAATTTATAGAAAAAATTATATGCCTATGCACTACTCCTCACTCATACGAACACATCCATATCAATTTTATGTGGATATGAGTATGTTAAATGTGCTAAACAGCCTGACAATTGTTTGTATGGGAAAAATGTTAGCCTATTGTGAGGACCCCAATCCTGAGGAGTTGGAGTCCCCCACAATAACGTACATATATTCATACATGAAGTCTGACCCAGCCTAATGCGATCGTCAAACTGGCACACATACATACATATATATATATAACATGAATTTACATACGTATATATATGTACATACAATTTGGATTTTTTACATACATGAAATCTGACCCAGCCTAATGTAATCATCATACGAATAGGAACTGGCATACATACATACATATATATATATAACTTGAATTTACATACGTATATATATGTACACACAAATGGGATTTTTGTACATTTATGAAATCTGACCCAGCCTAATGTACAAATAGAAATTAGCATACATACATACATATGTATATATATACTTATATAACTTGAACTCACATACGTAAATATACATATGTACATATATACAATTTGGAGAGTTACCCTGCAAAAAATGCGATCACTCCGGGATACATCCGGGACAACTCGCAAGGGAGCATGCGACTACTACCTTTTTGTATCTCTTTATATGTGCTGAAGTGTTTCCTTTTGTTTGAGCAGGTCCTATGAAGAGACTAATTGTAGCCGTTTTGTACCCGAACGGGTAGCAAATGCGACACATCCATTTTTGGCCCCAAATGGAGTAGTTACAATGGGCTCTAAACGGGAGTAGACGCATAGTTACCTTTATTAGCCTCTTTTAGAAAATCCCTTGAATAATACCATTTAATGAAACAAAAATTAATTTCCAATTTCGCATAAGTACTATTATTGATGTTTTTTTAGTTTCCCTAAAATATCCTGTAAGGAAACTATTACATTGAATATTAGTCTATAAATTAATCACTATTCATGTTTTAATTTAACTAATATTATATATAAGTAATAACACATCACATTATTAAATTTAGTACTTAAGGTACAACATAGGAAATTCACTCCTGATATGAATATAAAAATGCATATTAATTTAAAATGAATTAACATGTGAATTAGTTTGAATCATTTTAAAATCTGTATATATTAATACATTTATATCACATTTATTGTTGCTTGATGATATTATTAAAATTCGCTACTTATTGATAATTACTAAAATAAATTTCACCATGTCCCTTTTTACAGATTTCATTGCATAATTTTTTCCTATAAATAATTCTTGCTTGTACTATTTTGCCATTTTACAGTCTTTCTAATTGACAAAATGATGTTGCTCCTTACCAAGTTTTTTTTCAGTGTTTTTTATAATTTTTCGACTTGTCGATTTACGTACATATCTGTCGAAAATGAACCAAACGAGCTTTCGTAAGGAAAATGATTTGTTCAAATTTGACTAGGAAATTAAAAGTAATTATTTACATATTTACAAAATTATATCTTTAAGCTATGATTAAAATAAAAGTACTTAGACTTCAAGTTATTAAAAAAAAATAGAAACATATATAGGACATCAATAAAAGTAAAAATTCATGCTTATAATTTAAAAAGGTAAATTACAAAAAGAACTGTATACATGTTTACATGAAAAAAAAATTAATTTTTACACGTATTTACATTTCCCTAATTTACAAAAATGTAATTCATTTAACTCAAAAATTAAATAACTAAAGAAGTCTTATCACTAGCTTCACAACTGCTACGACATTCTGATCAGAAATCGCATCCATTAATCCTCAGTTTTGCATTTCAACCACCTCCTGCAACTGCTCAATTTTGGCGTTTTGCGTTTCCACAACCTTCTTCAGCTCATCAAGCTTTAAGCACATAACCTGCAGTAAGTTTTCTGTAGTTCCACAATGGCTACAGCGTGCCAGTTGGTATACGTCATTGTTGGTCATTATATGGATGAAATTAGATTACCTTGCATCAAATAAATAAATAAATAATAATATATATATATATTTATATAGGAGGCAATATAAAATTGTCTAATATTGTCTTAGCATGTCAAACAAACCTGCGTTTTCACCAACTACTGACGTTGAAACACTTAGACCAGCCACACATGACGGCAGAAAACGCGGAGAACTTTGCCAGGCGGAAAACGCTGGTTTACAAAAGCTCTCGACTTCCTTGTATTTCAGACAATGTGCATGCTTGATTCTGAAATTTTGGAATATGTTAAAGCATATGGCCGTGATGAAATTATTACATATATACATACATGTATGTGCGAAACGAGAAGTTAAGAGATATTTTACCGCACAGAACTATGCATATATTTATGTACATATTTACATTTAAATTTTCTTTATTACCTACTATAGTACATTCATTTATTCTTTTCATACCACTTGTGCCTGGGTTTATGTTCTCATTTCTATCTAAAAATTACAATAAAAACAAGTAAGGAAGCCTAAGTTCGAGTGGAATCGAACATTAGATACTCAGCTGTATGCTTTCATTGTTTGTTTGCGTTTGTTCGATATAGGGTGTATTTTATATGACACGAGTGCTGCATAAACAGGGCGCAGCCACGCCCATTTTCAAAATTTGTATCAATCATCCAAATAAGCATATAAATATTATTGTTAGTGCAAAATGACTTTTAGTTACAAAGACTTCACGTTACAAATTCCAAAAGGGTGTTCCAGAAATATCTTTGTTAAAAAGTAGGCGTGGTCATAAACCGATTTCAATAAATTTTTGCGTGTCTATTAACACATGTTATAAACGTGTATAAACCAAGTTTCGTCATAATATCTCAGTTATTTGTCGAGTAATAGGCTCGTAGATTCCTTTGTATAAAAAGAGGCGGTGCCACGCCCATTTTCCAAACTTTTTTTATTTTTTGTTTCCGGTCTATTGTAGAACTCATGTCACAAAATTTCAGTGATAGATCTTTATATTTGACAGAGATATCGCTTAAAATGTTTTTATTAGGCCACTTTATAATACCCATATATAAAAGTGGGCGTGTTCGTCAACCGATTTTGGTAATCTTTCGTCCACACATTTGGCTAAGTAAATATATCACGCGCACCAAATTTTATCGATATATCTTTAACGGTTTCTGAGTTATGGCTTATAAAACTTTCAATATTTGCCCCTTAATAAGTGGGCGTGGCACCTCCCATTTTCCAAAATTTTTATATTTTTTGTTTTATGTCCCTAGTTGGACTCCTGCCACAAAATTTCAGTGATAGATCTTTATATTTGACAGAGATATCGCTTAAAATGTTTTTATTAGGCCCCTTTATAGTTCCCATATATAAAAGTGGGCGTGGCCGTCAACCGATTTTGATAATTTTTCGCCAAAACATTTGTCTAAGTAAGCAAATTACGCATACCAAATTTCATCGATATATCTTCAACGGTTTCTGAGTTATGACATATAAAACTTTCAATGTTTGCCCCTTAATAAGTGGGCGTGGCACCGCCCATTTTCCAAAATTTTTGTACTTTTTGTTTTACGTCCGTAGTTGGACTCCTGCCACAAAATTTCAGTGATAGATCTTTATATTTGACAGAGATATCGCTTAAAATGTTTTTATTATGCCCCTTTATAGTTCCCATATATAAAAGTGGGCGTGGCCGTCAACCGATTTTGATAATTTTTCGTAAAACCATTTGTCTAAGTAAGAAAATTACGCATACCAAATTTCATCGATATATCTTCAACGGTTTCTGAGTTATGACATATAAAACTTTCAATGTTTGACCCTTAATAAGTGGGCGTGGCACCGCCCATTTTCCAAAACTTCATCAAATTTCTTCATAAGGGCCTGTGCTCAATACGTGGGTAAAATTTTATCACTCTAGCTATATTAGCGGCTGAGATACCAAATTTCCGATTTTTTCTATATAGGAAAAGTGGGCGTGGTCATGGTCCGATTTCGCCCATTTTCAATACCAACCGTCCCAGTCTCGATACGAACTTGCATTTCAAATTTCATCAAAATATCTCAATTTTTACGCGAGTTATCCTGCGTACGGACGGACGGACGGACGGACATGGCTCAATCGATTTCTCTTTTCACCCTGATCATTTTGATATATATAAGTCCATATCTATCTCGATTATTTCATTATGTTACAATCCACCGTTATGAAATCAAAATTATAATACTCTGTGTACTAGTACAGCTGAGTATAATAAAAATTAGTATACATACATAATCATGGTTAAAATAGAATATTATCAATCGATTGCACTATTAGAATAGTTCATATACATACACAAAGGTTCAAAATCTATATATATAAAAATGGTGTAAAAAATGTTACTAACCTCATCAGATGAGAACGGCTGGGCCGATTTCTGTAAAATTTTTTGTCAGTTGTTCGTATTCTCGAGGAGATGGTTCGTACGGAAGAAAATTTTGGAAAATCTCTCCGGAAAAGTCCGAAAATTGGAAAAATCGGTGTGTATGTGTGTATGTGTGCATCTGTGGATGTGTGTCCTTTATAAACTCCCAAAGTAACCATCCGTTCTTTATGAAATATTCACAGTAGATTCATGTGGTGTTAGTGCACATAGTAGGGTATATAGAATTTCGAAAAAAAGGAAGCTTCTCGGAATACAGGCCTAAATGAAGACCCAGATCGATCCAGCAAGTCTTCGACCAATATTGGTATCAAATGAAAGGCGTTGAACAGGCCTTCAACATAAAGTTATTTTCATTGCGATACCTAGGCCGGGTTCCCAGATATGGGTTAAAACGTGGGACCGAGTGACCCTGGAAAGTTTCTGGGCAATATTGGTAGCAAATGAAAAGCGTTGAGCAGGCTTCCACATACAGCTATTGTCATTGTGATTTCTAAGGCTGTTTCCCAGAGATGGCTAAAGTAGTGGGCCCGGATGGTGACCGACGGTCCCAGTAAGGCAAAGGTAGGTAGCTATAGGGATAGGGGTAGGGATAGGGATAGATATAGGGATAAGTATAAGGATAGGGATAGGGATAGGGATGGGGATATGGATAGGGATAGGGATAGGGATGGGGATAGGGATAGGGATGGGGATAGGGATAGGGATAGGGATAGGGATAGGAATAGGGATAGGGATAGGGATAGGGATAGGGATATGGATAGGGATATGGATAGGGATAGGGATAGGGATAGGGATAGGGATAGGGATAGGGATAGGGATAGGGATAGGGATACGGATAGGGATAGGGATGGGGATAGGGATAGGGATAGGGATAGGGATAGGGATAGGGATAGGGATAGAGATAGAGATAGAGATAGAGATAGAGATAGAGATAGAGATAGAGATAGAGATAGAGATAGAGATATAGATAGAGATAGAGATAGAGATAGAGATAGAGATAGAGATAGAGATAGAGATAGAGATAGAGATAGAGATAGAGATAGAGATAGAGATAGAGATAGAGATAGTGATAGAGATAGAGATAGAGATAGAGATAGAGATAGAGATAGGGAAAGGGTAGGGATAGAGATAGAGATAGGGATAAGGATAAGGATAAGGATAGGGATAGGGATAGGGATAGGGATAGGGATAGGGATAGGGATAGGGATAGGGATAGGGATAGGGATAAGGATAGGCATAGGGATAGGGATAGGGATAGGGATAGGGATAGGGATAGGGATAGGGATAGGGATAGGGATAGGGATAGGGATAGGGATAGGGATAGGGATAGGGATAGGGATAGGGATGGTGATAGGGATAAAGATTGAGATTGAGATTAAGATTGAGACCGAAATAGAGATAGGGATTGAGATAGAGATAGGGATCGGGGGAAGTAGGTTTGTCGCGGCGAATATAATTATAACTTTTATTCAGAGAATAGACATTTTTTTGTTATCATTATGTAGTCATTAAGATGGACTCTAAGATAATGGTTAGCAATGCGGTAATCAAAGACTTTTCTTTAGGCTTCATGGGAATAAATTTTAGCAGAACAACGTCTGCCGGGTCAGCTAGTTTTTTATATTTTTACTCACATTTAAATTTTTTCTTTGGGTTTGCTTCTGTATCCACCTGAGGCGCTCCATGTTAAAAAAAAAAACGCTGGAAAAGAGAAAGCAATAAATATTTTAACAAATTAGAACTTGTAATTCCGTTTACTCACCTAATCCATGTTAAAATTATCGTACTCATATTAATGGTTTTTATTTAAAATTATTCGCTCTTAAAATTTCCACAAACAGATTAGGCACGAACAAATAAAACGCAATAGAGATAATACAGAAAGTTAAGCATCGATTATAGTAAGTATATAAAGTTACCTATCGATACTTGTAAATATATCGACTTGCTCAATATGCCGGACACATTCTATGGCAGATTAATTTCAAAATGTATCATATTCAAAATACTACAGAAAATACTATGATCAAAAATCAAAACTGATTTATCCACTGAACATACGATAAATCAATCCTGCAATACATTTTATGTGAGTTCCTGTGGCAGTGATCCAGATCCGGATGCAAATTTTGCAGGCAAATGCAAACAATTTAAATTTATCCTGATAAATATCAGGATCACAAAATTGTTGGTGCATTTGCATGCAAAATTTTCATCCGGATCTGGATCACTGCCACGGGAGCTCACCTTTTGTTGTTGGCAATTGAATTGTGAAAATTTAAATGGACAAAGATATGAAAACATAGTTCGTAATGTACGCTGTTATTACTAAACCAATATAATACTCAAGGGTTAAATTATTTGTTATAATCGAGTTGACTGACAGAAACTCGGTCGATATTTTGAAATCAAACCGATTTACTACATTCTCAATAATCGATATGAATGATAGTGAAATCGACCATCACTCAATGCAGATTGTACCATGCCATCACTAACATTTTTGTAAACAATGGAAAATGCAACAGACGTAAGTATTACAACTTTTTATTTAAAATAAGCTTTCTAGTAATTGTGTGTCTCATTTTTATCCATAGCAATTTGGTTTCCATAATTTTAAAGTTGGCATTATAGAATATAATGTAGATGAGCATGGCTATGACGAGGTACATATGTACATTTATGGTCACGACGGAAATGTTGGCAGCTGTGATTATATGGCTGGCTATGGTGTGTATTTTGGACTGTGAGCTGTGCTGTGTAATTTGTTGTAAAATTAATATGTACATATTTTTCATTTTTTTTTTTTTTTGGATTTTATTGTACAGATGTTGCTGTGTCTAGTGGAACGATATTGGTTATATTGAAGCAGCTATTGGTGTGATTGAAGTCGCTCTTTGGATGCATTGGAAAAGGGTTGGCATAACAAAGATGAAAAAGTGGCGCAAAATGGCACCGTTTCAAACGCTCTTCACAAAGAGAGCTAAGCCGATTTTAAATGGGTAAAATTTGATAAAAAAAAAAAAAATTGACAATATTTGCGTATACATACATATTTTTATATTTTTATTTAGGCTGATGGTCGCAAAGAATCTTGTGGCATTAAATTATACCTATGCGATGTAAAGAATAGAAGAACAAGTAAGGAAGCCTAAGTTCGAGTGGAATCGAACATTAGATACTCAGCTGTATGCTTTCATTGTTTGTTTGCGTTTGATGGAAACACGGTGTACTTTATATAAAGCGAGTGCCGCATAAAGTGGGCGTAGCCACGCCCATTTTCTAAATTTTTATCAGTCATCCAACTAAGCATATGAATATTATTCTTTGTGCAAAATTTCATTCCTTTATGACTTCTAGTTATAAAGATGTCACGTTACAAATTCACAAAGAGTGTTCCAGAAATATCTTTCTTAAAAAGTAGGCGTGGTCATAAACCGATTTCAATAAATTTTTGCGTGGCTATTAACACATGTTATAAAAGTGTATAAACCAAGTTTCGTCATAATATCTCAATTATTTGTCGAGTTATGGGCTAAGAAATCTCGTATATCCCTTTGCGTAAAAAGAGGCGGTGCCACGCCCATTTTCCAAAATTTTTCTATTTGTTGTTTTCGGTCTATTGTAGAAAACATACCACAAAATTTAAATGAATTATCTTTATATTTGACAAAGATATCGCTTAAAATGTTTTTATTAGGCCCCTTCATAGTTCCCATATATAAAAGTGGGCGTGGTCGTCAACCGATTTCGCTAAAATTTTGAACATGTATTACCACAAGTAATAAAAGTGTATACACCAAGTTTCGTCATAATATATCGATTATTTGTCGAGTTATGGGCTCAGAAATCTCGTATATTCCTGCTTCTAAAAGGAGGCGGTGCCACGCCCATTTTCCAAAATTTTTGTAGTTTTTGTTTTATGTCCATATTTGGACACCTTCCATGAAATTTCAATGATATATCTTTATATTTGACAGAGATATCGCTTAAAATGTTTTTATTAGGTCACTTTATAAGACCCATATATAAAAGTGGGCGTGGCCCTCAACCGATTTCGGAAATTTTTCGTCCAAATATTTGACTAAGTAAGTATATCACGCGTACCAAATTTCATCGATATATCTTCAACGGTTTCTGATTTATGACTCATAAAACTTTCAATGTTTGCCCCTTAATAAGTGGGCGTGGCACCGCCCATTTTCCAAAATTTTTGTCTTTTTCGTTTTATGTCCGCAGTTGGACTTTCGCGACAAAATTTCAATGATAGATCTTTATATTTGACAGAGATATCGCTTAAAATGTTTTTATTAGGTCACTTTGTAATATACATATATAAAAGTGGGCGTGGCCGTCAACCGATTTTAACTATTTTCCGTCCAAACGTATGCCTAAGTAAGTAAATCACGCGTACCAAATTTTGTCGATATATCTTCAATGGTTTCTGAGTTATGACATATAAAACTTTCAAGGTTTGACCCTTAATAAGTGGGCGTGGCACCGCCCATTTTCCAAAATTTCATCAAATTTCTTCCTAGGGGCCTGAGCTCAACACGTGGGTAAAATTTCATCGCTCCAGCTATATTAGTGACTGAGATACCAAATTTCCGATTATTTCTATATAGGAAAAGTGGGCGTGGTCATGGTCCGATTTCGCCCATTTTCAATACCAACCGTCCCAGTCTCGATACCAACTTGCATTTCAAATTTCATCAAAATATCTCAATTTTTGCGCGAGTTAGAGTGTTTACAGGCGGACGGACGGACGGACAGACGGACGGACAGACGGACGGACGGACGGACGGACGGACATGGCTAAATCGATTTCTCTTTTCACCCTGATCATTTTGATATATATAAGTCTATATCTATCTCGATTATTTCACTCTGTTACAAACCACCGTTATGTGATTAAAACTATAATACTCTGTGTACTAGTACAGCTGAGTATAAAAAGAGGCAAACTATCTATTGCTTACGCATTAGTATGGATATCCGTTTGTGTGCTGCAACCACCCCGCTGCTGCTGCCACTCGTCACCTCTTGCGGCGACATTAAGTGTGCAGAATCTTTAAGCATTTTCTGCACATTCGCTCGATATTTGAATGTGGCTTCTTTTCCTTTTTCCGGTTTTTCTGAGTCCGTTTCTCTGAAGCTATTGGGCTGAGTTTGAACAATGTACCATGCCTAGAATAATAGCATTTTGTCCTACAGAACTCGAAGTACCGGAGGTAAAGGCAACTAATATTTTGTATTTATAACATTCGGTGCTAAATTTGGGGCCTGGTACATTATACTAAAGCTTCCCCGCATCATGTTTGTGTAAAAAGTATATACGAAATTTGGCCGCGTTGTGAGCCAAGGCCTGTGCTTGTTGACAGCATTCGAATAATTGATATTTAAATGTATTAAAAGAATGTTTACTTTTTGGAAAACGTTTTGAGTACGTTAAGAGTTTTCTATATGTATAATGTTTGGGTAAAATGTATGTATGTATATATGTACGGAGTTTGGCAATGTTGTAAGTCAAGACTGTGTCTACGTCTAATTTTGATTAATAGCAATGTATATTAAAAACAAAAAATAACTAAGATTTCTCCCTATGATAAAATTAAAAAATAAATATTTTTGTGAAAATTTCCCAGTTTTGCGTTTATGGTCTTGTATGAATTATAAATATGTACGAAATGCAAATAGAAATTTTTATCCTCACTTCTCTGGATAATCATGGCATTTGTGGGATGGTAATTATGATGAAGAGAGATGTAAACTGTAACCTGGTGTTTTGCACTTTAAAATGTGCCTATGTATGTATGTAGATACATCGTGGTTATTTACCATGCACCGGATTTAACGATATACACAAAGAATAAGCTCTTTTTAAACCTTTTTTTATACTCAGCTGTACTAGTACACAGAGTATTATAGTTTTAATCACATAACGGTGGTTTGTAACAGAGTGAAATAATCGAGATAGATATAGACTTATATATATCAAAATGATCAGGGTGAAAAGAGAAATCGATTTAGCCATGTCCGTCCGTCCGTCCGTCCGTCTGTCCGTCCGTCTGTAAACACTCTAACTCGCGCAAAAATTGAGATATTTTGATGAAATTTGAAATGCAAGTTGGTATCGAGACTGGGACGGTTGGTATTGAAAATGGGCGAAATCGGACCATGACCACGCCCACTTTTCCTATATAGAAATAATCGGAAATTTGGTATCTCAGTCACTAATATAGCTGGAGCGATGAAATTTTACCCACGTGTTGAGCTCAGGCCCCTAGGAAGAAATTTGATGAAATTTTGGAAAATGGGCGGAGCCACGCCCATTTATTAAGGGTCAAACCTTGAAAGTTTTATATGTCATAACTCAGAAACCATTGAAGATATATCGACAAAATTTGGTACGCGTGATTTACTTACTTAGGCATACGTTTGGACGGAAAATAGTTAAAATCGGTTGACGGCCACGCCCACTTTTATATATGTATATTACAAAGTGACCTAATAAAAACATTTTAAGCGATATCTCTGTCAAATATAAAGATCTATCATTGAAATTTTGTCGCGTAAGTCCAACTGCGGACATAAAACGAAAAACACAAAAATTTTGGAAAATGGGCGGTGCCACGCCCACTTATTAAGGGGCAAACATTGAAAGTTTTATGAGTCATAAATCAGAACCCGTGGAAGATATATCGATGAAATTTGGTACGCGTGATATACTTACTTAGTCAAATATTTGGACGAAAAATTTCCGAAATCGGTTGAGGGCCACGCCCACTTTTATATATGGGAACTATAAAGGGGCCTAATAAAAACATTTTAAGCGATATCTTTGTCAAATATAAAGATAATTCATTTAAATTTTGTGGTATGTTTTCTACAATAGACCGAAAACAACAAATAGAAAAATTTTGGAAAATGGGCGTGGCACCGCCTCTTTTTACGCAAAGGGATATACGAGATTTCTTAGCCCATAACTCGACAAATAATTGAGATATTATGACGAAACTTGGTTTATACACTTTTATAACATGTGTTAACAGCCGCGCAAAAATTTATTGAAATCGGTTTATGACCACGCCTACTTTTTAAGAAAGATATTTCTGGAACACTCTTTGGGAATTTGTAACGTGACATCTTTATAACTAGAAGTCATAAAGGAATGAAATTTTGCACAAAGAATAATATTCATATGCTTAGTTGGATGACTGATAAAAATTTAGAAAATGGGCGTGGCTACGCCCACTTTATGCGGCACTCGCTTTATATAAAGTACACCGTGTTTCCATCAAACGCAAACAAACAATGAAAGCATACAGCTGAGTATCTAATGTTCGATTCCACTCGAACTTAGGCTTCCTTACTTGTTATAATATATTTCCTTTGTAATTGAAGGTTGACCACTTTTTTGCCTCTATTTGAATGCATAGATACGTACAAACCAGTTTAAGAAATATGCATTATACAATTTGTAAGCTATTATTTTTCTAAAATGATAATAGATATTTTTCTAAAATGCATTTGAAATATATTTCCATAGAGTTTTTGCCATTGTAGGTACAATTCGTCCACAATTATGTCCAAATGGTACCCTTTCGGGTACAATTCGTCTACAATTAGTATACATATGTACCCGTTCGGGTACAATTGGGGAACAATTGTAGACCAATTATACCCGAAAGAGAGCGCTCCCGGACAACTCTATTTAGAGATTCGTCGCACACTTCTTTGCAGGGTATATACATAAGTAGTATATATGTACATAATCATACACAATTTAAATATAGTACATACATATATACATATTAAGGTACATATGCATATACATATAGACCAGTGGTCCGCATTTCTGCAAACAATTGTTTGCGCTCAAATCACACCGACACGTTACGCTCTTTCTTTACTAGATGATTTAGTCGTCACTCAGTAGTGCAGGAAAAACATCGATGTTTACGAGTATCGATATTTTCGATATTTTTTAGAAAAAAATCGATATTATCGATATATCAACCTTTATATTAGAGCTCTAGATACCCGGGTATCGAACAATTCGAAAAGATCGAATTTGTCTGAGGCTCGTTTGTTGTCCAAATGCCCGTACAAACATTCGAGCATTCGAGCTTACAGACACAAAAATTTGTATCAGGAAAACAAAAATAAAAAAAAATACATATGAAGACAACAAAAAAAAATAAACAAACGGAAAATACAAACTTCAAATGCCCGTGCAAACATACGAGTAATAAACAAACAAACAAGTGTTCGAGAATTTGAACAGCATTTGTTCGGGCCAGTGGCGTAGCTAGAGAATTTTTCGGGGGGGGGGGTCACAGCCAATGTAAAAAATTTACCAAAATTAAAATTACCAAAAAAAATTTTTTTTACAAATGATAAAAGTCACTAGCTTAGAATGCAAATTGTGTAAGTCCTTTTTTAAAACTTTGTAGGAGAGACAAAAAACAAAAAAGAAAAAAAAATTCGAAATGAAAAAAAATTTCTGTTCATATAAATATTTTGGACTTACACAATTTTTTCGCTTTTTGGACTTACACAATTTGCGTATCACTGAATAACAACGAGTAGAAATATGACAAGTATCTCAGACTTGTTTAGCGCGGTGCGTATTTGATTTTTCTAGCGTTCTACATAAAAATACACTTTTTCATAAAAGTGGACTTACACAGTTTGCACTTTAAACTAGCGAAATGTAATTTTTTCAGACTATAATTTAACATTTTAGTACACAAATATCGCTTATAATACATATATCAAACTCTTAAGGCCCTTGGCCACTTAAAATCTGGAATGTTAAGAAGTGTATACATATGTGTGAGTGTCGGGTGATTGACACAAATATCTAAAAGATTTGATTCTCATCAACGCGAGCCCGAACAAGAACGTGTAGCACGACGACTGCCGATTGCACTAACACACACAAAAAAACTCACACATACACACTGCTTGACATGCCAGATTGTCAGTTGCCAAGGGCCTTTAACTATACTTCAAAAGTAAGTCTCATATTCTCTTCTGGAAATCTACGCACATAGGTAGATTTTCAAGTTTTATGCGCCCAAAATTGAATTTTGTAAAATTGTTACAATTACAGAAAAAAAAAACATACCCACATATTGGAAATAGAATGGGGAACAATAATTCATCGCTTTTTTCCCGACCCCATACTCTGTACTTGTCCCAGATGGTCGTAACTTAGCATATCTGAAGTTAATTTTTTTGTTTTTTTCTTACATATTTTTAAGTGCTAGTTTCAACTTGAATATTTATTATTTAAAGCATTTCATTTAAGTAATCGTGATGAATCCTAAAGGTTCAAGTAATTATTAACACTTTTCAATAATATCCTTGGTTTCCAATAATTCTAAGTTTATAGTTTTAAGCTTTTAAAGTTGGGATATTTAAAAAAAATTATCACTCTTTTTCATGTTAAAAATTGGTTTTGTTATGTTGCTCTGTCAGACTCAGTCAAATTAACCCTCGGATATGATATCTAGTACAATTAGTAGTTAGCCGACAAAAAATTACGTCGCACAAAGCCGCACTTCACTACAAGATACAGGGTTTTTCATATGTACCTACAATAATTTTCTTTTTGTGCTTTATATTTAATTTTAATGTTTATATTTCTAACGCATATCTTGGTTAATGTAGGTGATGCTCGAAAGTAACCCAGATATTTAGCAGCGATTATTGTTAGCTTTTTAGGCAGTATTTTTAGTATTTCCAATTTTTCAAAGTTAAGGAAGTACTTATCATAAAAAGGGGCTAAGAATTATAAAGCTACATTTTTTACAAGATTTTTGAGTATGCAATTTTCCAGCTCATTCAATTGAAATATAATAATATGCAACATTCAACTTTTTGAAAAATTTCATTGGCTTTTCGGAAATTTTAATTGGAACGGTCTCACGTATATATAACGCAAACACCCTACAGAAAAAAATTACTAAAATCGACGGAAATTTTTACAGCATTGAGAATAGCACTTTTTACACTAAAATTGGTTGGCTACATAACAGTACACTTAGAAATCTCCTCAAAATCTTCTATAAATTCTGGCCGCGCTTTGAAATTTTTAATCCACTTTTAGAAATTTCTACGATTTTTCGGATTTTTCCATAAGCTTAGAAATCCTGCTTAAGGCGATTTTTATTGAAAAATTGTTTACATTTTTAAACGAAAATAAGAGAGTCAAATTTTCGACAGAACTGTTTGAAATAAATTTAAAAACTCTGGCGTATGATTTTTTTTGAAAAATGAATTTTTTTAAATTAAAAATGAAATTTTTGAAATTAAAATGTATTTGGGATTTAAAAAGAAATTGTTTAAATTAAAAATAAAAATGAATGAAAAAAAAACCATAAGTTTATGGTTCAAAATCTCATAGTGCTTAAAATAGAAATAAAAATTTTTAAATTTAAAATGTTTTTTCTTGATTTTGCAATTCTACAATGTACATTTAAAAAAAAAATGTTCGTATTTACATTACTTTTAAACACAGGAATATCTACATAGGAATCAAATTTAAAAAAAATCTCCAAATTTGTGGAATTACCCACAAAACGGCAATGCTGCCATTTACCAGCTGCATTCCGCGTTTATCAGTGATGGATCCATGACCGTCGATATATCGAATATCGGAAAAAAAATATTGATATATCGAAAAAGTTCAAAAACATCGATGAATCGATATTATATCGATATCGTTTCCATCACTATCACTCAGCAAGTGGCGTAGCAACATCGAGAGTGCTTGTCGCTTGTTTGCACGTTGAAAACAATTTACTATGCTACCTAATATCGACGCACGTCGTCAATTTACTATAAAAAATTTCTCATACCCACACAATTTCTATAATTTCTGTAACCGAAATTGAAGGGCGTGCGTATTAAGCAAACTCGACTCCCAATTATCGTTTTGCTGACAGTTGAAACTAAGCATTGTGGGTGATTATTTGCAAAAAAATTGACATTTGCCCTTGATATCGTGTATGTTAGGTACATATTCCACAAAATAATATTTTCTCGGATTTTCTGTTTTTTTTAGTTTCTTTATCTATATACGTACGTAAGTCAATTTCGGTTCAGCGCATATGAAAAATTTGCGGGCGTGTGTCAATTTGAGGCTTGCGTACATATATATGTATTATTTACGCATTCATTTGCCCGATCACAGTTCGTTCGACCGACCATAGCGCTCTCACTAATACAATTTCAGGCAGCCGGCCAGTAACGCCGAAACTCCACAAAACAAAAATTATGTTAATTTTGTCTACCAGAATCATGTCTAAAATCCATGTTTGCATATGCGTGGGCACTTCATTATGTTAGACATAATTTGCAAAATGGCGCCGAATTGGCATGCCGTGTACGCAGAAGCACTTAGAAAGTTAAAAAAAATTGTTTAAAATTGGCGATGATGCTCGCAAACTGTATATATGCACTTAATGTTCTTTTTATTTATTTTTTAAGCCCAAACACTCAAGCCAAATGGACGCCGTGCGAAATTTCACGTTCAATGTGGAGATGTTACCACTGTGAATTTTTCGTTGAAATGAAAAATTAGCTGTCAAATCACCAAACTGACAGCTCATGTTAAGGCAATCTTGTTAAAGCAATTGCCTTGGCATCTCTGTTATACCAGAAGACAGAGGCGGTCTCCATTTGAAATCTATGTTATAATGGTGCTTGTGATGACAGAATTTTGTTTTGAGGAGACGCCGGGTAAGCGAAGGTCGCACAAAGAGGAATACGGTAAAATGCAAGTGCACAGCGACATACATACATACGTTAATATTAGAAATCAGTTAAGTTAAGAATACATATTTATATTAGAACTAGCTGTACCCAGCCAAGCTTTGCTTTGGCCCACTTCCTATTATAGGTACTTGAAGGGAAAAACGCACACTTTAAAAAATGTTGGAAGTATCTAGAAACCGAAATTACCTCGGGCTGCAGAGCTCAGCAAAAGTCAGTTAATTAAAAAAAAAAGTGAAAGAAAAAATTGATATTTTCAAAAGTTTGCCCTCTTCATGTTCTTATCCCATTTTTCTTCGTATTACTCTCCAACTCCCTTTCCCTCTACTTTTCTCTTTCTCTTTCCATTTATCTTTTCTTTCATTTCCGTTTCCTTTTGCCTTTCCCGTCACATTTACGCTTCTCTTTCTCTATCTCTCTCACTTACCTCTCCTTTTCTGTCTTTCTCCTTTATATTCCCCTCTCTTATTCCTTCTATAATTCCCTGTCTTACTGTATCTCTGCCCATCCTCTTCATTCCATTTTTATTATATCCTCCCTCTCCTTTCCCAGTCTGATTACTGTACCCCTTTCCCTAGGAAACTGGGTTTAGCATAACATACCCTGCATTCCACTTCTCATTTCATACCATCTTTGCTTAAAAACATTCCGTGGCGTCCGAATCGTCTCTTTTACTTATAATTGGGTATCGGGACTAAGAATCAGTATGAAAATATCTCTATATAGCAGACCCGGTCAACACATTTCGTTTTATATCAGTATTTCTTAGAAGCATACCGGGCTCATCCGGGTCCACTTATTGATCCACATCCGGGAACTTGACCTAGGAACCATAATGGGTACGATATCTGGAGACTTGACCAAGAAATCGTAATGGGTACGGCTCTACATGAGAGTCCGCGCAACACCTTTCATTTGGTACCAATATCCCTAAGATATATCCCGGTGTTATCCGGGTCCATATATTGACCCATATTTTGGGATCCCACCTAGGAATTGTCATGCACCGTGATTAAATAACAATATCGCTGAGAAATTATCCGGGGCCATCCGGATCAATATTTTGACCCACATCTGGGGACCTGACCTAGGAATCATAATGAGTTCATCTCTATGTAAAAGCCCTGCCTTTAAGTTGACACCAATATCGTTGAGAAATTTACCGGGGCAATCCGGGTTCACGTTCATTTGGTACCAATATCCCTGAGAAATATCCCGGTGTTATCCGGGTCCAGGTGCTGACCCACACCCTGGGATCCGAGCTAGGAATCGTAATGAGTTCATTTCTATCTAAAATCCCTGCTCAACACCCTTCATTTGAAACCAATATCGCTGAGAAATTTTCCGGGGTCACGTTTTGACCCATATCTGGAGACCCGACCCCTTGAATCACAATGAGTACTATTCTATGTAAATTCTCTGCTCAACACCTTTCATTTGATACCAATATCGCTCAGAAATATTCGAGGGTCATTCGGGTCCACGTTTTGACCCATATCTGGAGACCCGACACAGGAATCACAATGAGTACTATTCTATGTAAATTCTCTGCTCAACACCTTTCATTTGATACCAATATCGCTCAGAAACATTCGAGGGTCATTCGGGTCCACGTTTTGACCCATATCTGGAGACCCAACACAGGAATCACAATGAGTACTATTCTATGTAAATTCTCTGCTCATCACCTTTCATTTGATACCAATATCGCTCAGAAACATTCGAGGGTCATTCGGGTCCACGTTTTGACCCATATATGGAGACCCGACACAGGAATCACAATGAGTACTATTCTATGTAAATTCTCTGCTCAATACCTTTCATTTGATACCAATATCGCTCAGAAACATTCGAGGGTCATTCGGGTCCACGTTTCGACCCATATCTGGAGACCCGACACAGGAATCACAATGAGTACTATTCTATGAAATTCTCTGCTCAACACCTTTCATTTGATACCTTTATCGTCCAAAAATATGCTGGAGAAAGCTGGATCCACGTTTTGACCTTTTGACCTATATCTCGGGAACCGTCTTCCGGATTTGAAAAAAATATGCATATAAAGCATCTAGGGCAAGGTACTAAGCTGGTGTGTAAATTTGGTCAAAATCCCCCCACGCGTTTGGGCGAAAGCCGGCGACAAAGAAATGGGCTTGATTTTAAATATATATAGATTAGCAACAAATGTAAAAGCTACGGGAATTTAGTGCAGCGATAACTGTCCGTCGCTGTCAGGATTTTTGTATAAAAGGGCGACAGCATCCTGTGGAAAATCAGTAGGAGTTAGACAAGCGTTAGGTATACTTGTCGGTGGCAATAACACCTAGGGGTACACCTGGGGGTCTTAACACCCCATTTGTACTTAGAGTTATATTATTATTATTTGGTAGCTTACGTTATACATTTAGCACAGGAAGCAGGTATATTTGTCGGTGGAATTAACACACCCACAAACGGCGCACACCTGGAGGTCCTAACACTTCATTTATATTTGGCAGGCGGTTTCCACCTCTGTCAACGGTCAGCGGGCGGGTAAGAACACCTCCGCTACCTTTAGATACAATCGTAGGAATTTTGTTGGGAATAATTTATGTTTAAAGAATATATTAATAAATTAATTTTATAACGTTTATGAAAATAACTAAAATACAGGGTTTTCTTTAATTGGGAAAACTAGGAATTCTTATAATTTCAGGAACCCTGGACGGACTGCGCTACCCCAGTAAACCCAAAGGAAAAGGCCGTCACACTATTAATATATAGATTATACACTTTGTGTGATTTCTGTGTTGATATTTGTATAGTTATTTTTCATTATTTCAAGCGGTGAACGCTTGTCAGCCATTTTGAAGAAACTTTTCGAGCCGATTCATAAATTGCACGAATTTCAATAAGTAAACAAAACAAAGAAAAACACGTGTTTTTGCATTTGACAGATCAGTACATAATAGTAAGTTTTGTTGTTGCCCATTTACCACCACCATATATAATTCCACCATGATGTGCATTAAATATTTGATTACCACATTTCCCTTTAACGGGCCACCTACGTACATATATTAAACCATCGATACTATCGATGGTTGCATTTAAAACTATCGATGATCAATCGATGGGACCACTATCGATGGTTTTCCAGCACTATTCCTAATGCTTTTGTGATAAAAGGTTTCTTTGGTTTGTTTTGATTAACTTAAAGCTTTTTCGCAAATATATGTGCTGCTAGCAGCGTTTAAGTGTTCATCATTATGTTTATCAACATTTAAGCACACTACACCTCTATTCTATGGAAAGAATGATCTACTTGATAGATCATTATTTTACTTTCAACATATTTTTTTTTCATTTATGTAACTAAAACTGGCTTATGTAATAATAACAAATTCAGTTTTAATATAAACTTAATATTGTTGGGGTAAGTGGAAAAAAATTCAACAACTATTTACAGCGAAGGTTGAGTGTATAGCTATTTCACGAAAAACCATTTTCGATCATCAGCACTCTTTTCCGAAGTGGATGCACCGGGGATTGAACCCGAGTCCATTCCATCTTCAGCCGCAATGACCCAACGCATAACCACACTCGGCCATTGAGACTCTGTGCAAGCTGTTGGATTTTCCCCACTTTTGCCTTTTTCATTTTCAACATTAACGTTAGTGTGTATATGCTTTTGCATATATTCTACCCAAACGTGCTGAATTTTTGTTGGTAGTTCGCAATGAACATTTGTTGTTGGTATGTATTTTTTATATATTATTTCACGAAAAACCATTTTCGATCATCAGCACTCTTTTCAGAAGTGGATGCACTGGGGATTGAACCCGAGTCCATTCCATCTTTAGCCGCAATGACCCAACGCATAAACACACTCGGCCATTGAGACTCTGTGCAAGCTGTTGGATTTTCCCCACTTTTGCCTTTTTCATTTTCGAAATTAACGTTAGTATGTATATGCTTTTGCATATATTCTACCCAAACGTGCTGAATTTTTCTTGGCAGTTCGCAATGAACATTTGTTGTTGGTATGTATTTTTTATATACCAACAGCGTTAACAATTTTACTTGTAAGAGTTTTTAGTTCTTAGCACGAAATTTTTATTTTAATTCAATTTTTAATTGTTGGGGTAAGTATAAAAAAATTCAACAACTATTTACAGCGAAGGTTGAGTGTATAGCTATTTCACGAAAAATCATTTTCGATCATCAGCACTCTTTTCGGATGTGAATGCACCGGGGATTGAACCCGAGTCCATTCCAAGTTCAGCCGCAATGACCCAACGCATAAACACACTCGTCCATTGAGACTCTGTGCAAGCTGTTGGATTTCCCCACTTTTGCCTTTTTCATTTTCAACATTAACGTTAGTGTGTATATGCTTTTGCACATATTCTACCCAAACGTGCTGAATTTTTGTTGGCAGTTCGCAATGAACATTTGTTGTTGGTGTTAATCCTTACCGCTGGTGGGGGGATAAAACATTAGATATAGTGAGTTTGTATCAACTGACTTTATTTCCGTTCTTACACTAGCTTATATACTCTGTTCTTATCTATATATATATTTTTTTTTTTTTACGAGGAGGAAGCATCGAAAGCCTTTGCCCCGTCAGTGTGGGACTCTAACCAGCACTAAACCTCCTACTGTCATCGTACCAAGCCCCCCGGTACTACCGTCAAGCTACCGTCGGGAGGTGGGTTGAGCACAAGGCTCGAAGTGTCCGTAATGGTCGCGTTATTTCCTCAGTCTGCCTTTGGAGGCTTCTCCCATTCCCCTAGAAGCGATCAGTGTTAGGTGGTCTGCGGAGGCCAATGCTCCGCACCACACGCTATGACGGATGCAGGAGGCCGAGCTCCTGTACGTATCCGTTTCACTGGAAGTGGTCATTGTTTAGCGGTCTGGTGGTCTGCGGAGGCCAAAGCTCCACACCACGCGCCATGACGGATGCAGGAGGCCTAGCTCCTGTACGTATCCGTTATAATCGTAATAGTCACTGTAAGGTGGTCTGCGGAGGACAAGCTCCACACCACGCGCGCTGACGGATGCAGGAGGCCTAGCTCCTGTACGTATCCGTAACGGATGCAGGAGGCCGAGCTCCTGTACGTATCCGTTTCACTGGAAGTGGTCATTGTTTAGCGGTCTGGTGGTCTGCGGAGGCCAAAGCTCCACACCACGCGCGCTGACGGATGCAGGAGGCCTAGCTCCTGTACGTATCCGTAACGGATGCAGGAGGCCGAGCTCCTGTACGTATCCGTTTCACTGGAAGTGGTCATTGTTTAGTGGTCTGGTGGTCTGCGGAGGCCAAAGCTACACACCACGCACTATGACGGATGCAGGAGGCCTAGCTCCTGTACGTATCCGTAACGGATGCAAGAGGCCGACCTCCTGTACGTATCCGTTCCACACGAAGTGGTCAATTATTCGAACTAACTATTCTGTGATAAGTGATATGCGGACGCCTAAGTTCCGCGGCTCGCGCGATGACGGCTGTAGGAGGCTGAACTCCTATACGTATCCGTTCCACTCGAGGTCTCGAAGTACCTATGATTAGCAGCGGTAATCTGACATGATTAGTAGTTCTTTAGTCGCCGCTCGTTCGCCGCATTCTCTCTAGGCTTCTCAGTATTTTCATCGTATCTGCTATTACGTCGCTCGCTGCAGTCCATTTTGTCTTGCTTTCTAGCATATGCTTCACGAATGACTCAGGTGTATAGTTTCCTCCAAATAGTCTACGGAGCTTATTTCTGGATTGGTAAAATCTTGCACACTCAAAGAATACGTGATATACATCCTCTATTGCTTGCCCCCCGCAGTAATCACACGTTGGGTTTGACTCGTGCTTAAAGCGGTAAAGATAGGCCTTGAAACAACCGTGTCCAGATAGAAACTGCGTCAGGTAGAAATCGACTTCGCCGTGTGCTCTTTCCAACCAGATTCTCAAGTCTGGTATACATTTATGTGTCCAGCGTCCCTTCGTGGAGTTGCTCCATCTGAGTTGCCAGCTTTGCATGCTGGCCTCTCTCGCCTCGGAGCGTTCCGCCTCGCTTTGTGCAATCACTGCAGCTTCTTTTGCCAGTATATCTATAGGGTATAGACTGGCTATAACCAGAGCGGCTTCATCCGACACTGTTTTAAATGCACAACACACTCTCAACGCGCACAGGCGGTAAGTCGACTTGATGCAACGAAAATATGACTTATGATGCTCTATAGCGTGGTGCCACACAGGGGCGCCGTAGAGAATTTGGCTCTTTACGACGCACGCGAGAAGTTGTCGCCGCCGTTGCTTTGGACCACGTGAGTTCAGCATTATGCATGTTAGTGCCGTCACGGTCGCTGAAGCCTTATCATTTGCGTATTCAGTATGGGTTTTAAATGATAATCTTCTGTCTATCATAATTCCCAGGTACTTTACTGCTTGGAGCGTGACGATGTCATGATTTCCACTTCTTATTATAGTATGCTCTACTTTTTTCCTGCTTGATATGAGCACTGACTCCGTTTTTTGCCCCGCCAGTTGCAAGCCATTTTTATCCAGCCACCTTTGAACGCCGGTTATACTTTCGTTCGTTTTTGTGCTTATATCATCTAGTTGCTTAGCGGTAACAACCAGGGCAATGTCGTCGGCAAAGCCAAATATTTTTACGCCTTCCGGAAACCTAAGATGTAAAACACCGTCATACATTATATTCCACAGGAGGTGGCCGAGCACTGAGCCTTGTGGGACGCCACCGGTAACTTTTAATTTCTTAGTGCCGGCTGAGGTTTCGTACTCCAGCGTTCGATTTTCGAAGTAGCTTCGTACCAGCCTTCTCAGGTATTTTGGTGTTCCGATGCGATCGAGCGCATCCAAGATTTTTGCCAAGTTGGCCGTATTGAATGCGTTCTTTATGTCCAGGGTTACTATAAAACAGTACTCTTTAGTACCTGACAGCCATCGAGTCCCACTTATGGCGTCTTGGGCTACCTTTTTTACCGCGTCCACTGCGTGAACTGTGGATCTCCCTTTCCTAAAGCCGAATTGATTCTCGGATATGCCTTCTAATGCCATGACTTCCCTTTCCAGGCGATTGTAGATGACTCTTTCTAAGATTTTACCGGCCGAATCAAGTACGCATATGGGTCTGTAACTAGATGATAAAGTGAGGTCCTTTCCCGGCTTAGGTAGTAGTACCAACTTTTGGTGTTTCCATATCGTTGGGAATGTACCTTCTGCTAAACATGAATTAAACAGCTTCGTGAACACTGATGTCGCATATTTGAAGGCTACTTTAAGCACTTTGTTAGGTATCGCGTCTGGTCCAGGCGACTTGCTCTCCTTGAGTCCCGTAGCTGCTTGGAGAACTTCCTCATCCGTTACTTCGTACTTACAGATTCTCAAGTCTGGTATACATTTATGTGTCCAGCGTCCCTTCGTGGAGTTGCTCCATCTGAGTTGCCAGCTTTGCATGCTGGCCTCTCTCGCCTCGGAGCGTTCCGCCTCGCTTTGTGCAATCACTGCAGCTTCTTTTGCCAGTATATCTATAGGGTATAGACTGGCTATAACCAGAGCGGCTTCATCCGACACTGTTTTAAATGCACAACACACTCTCAACGCGCACAGGCGGTAAGTCGACTTGATGCAACGAAAATATGACTTATGATGCTCTATAGCGTGGTGCCACACAGGGGCGCCGTAGAGAATTTGGCTCTTTACGACGCACGCGAGAAGTTGTCGCCGCCGTTGCTTTGGACCACGTGAGTTCAGCATTATGCATGTTAGTGCCGTCACGGTCGCTGAAGCCTTATCATTTGCGTATTCAGTATGGGTTTTAAATGATAATCTCCTGTCTATCATAATTCCCAGGTACTTTACTGCTTGGAGCGTGACGATGTCATGATTTCCACTTCTTATTATAGTATGCTCTACTTTTTTCCTGCTTGATATGAGCACTGACTCCGTTTTTTGCCCCGCCAGTTGCAAGCCATTTTTATCCAGCCACCTTTGAACGCCGGTTATACTTTCGTTCGTTTTTGTGCTTATATCATCTAGTTGCTTAGCGGTAACAACCAGGGCAATGTCGTCGGCAAAGCCAAATATTTTTACGCCTTCCGGAAACCTAAGATGTAAAACACCGTCATACATTATATTCCACAGGAGGTGGCCGAGCACTGAGCCTTGTGGGACGCCACCGGTAACTTTTAATTTCTTAGTGCCGGCTGAGGTTTCGTACTCCAGCGTTCGATTTTCGAAGTAGCTTCGTACCAGCCTTCTCAGGTATTTTGGTGTTCCGATGCGATCGAGCGCATCCAAGATTTTTGCCAAGTTGGCCGTATTGAATGCGTTCTTTATGTCCAGGGTTACTATAAAACAGTACTCTTTAGTACCTGACAGCCATCGAGTCCCACTTATGGCGTCTTGGGCTACCTTTTTTACCGCGTCCACTGCGTGAACTGTGGATCTCCCTTTCCTAAAGCCGAATTGATTCTCGGATATGCCTTCTAATGCCATGACTTCCCTTTCCAGGCGATTGTAGATGACTCTTTCTAAGATTTTACCGGCCGAATCAAGTACGCATATGGGTCTGTAACTAGATGATAAAGTGAGGTCCTTTCCCGGCTTAGGTAGTAGTACCAACTTTTGGTGTTTCCATATCGTTGGGAATGTACCTTCTGCTAAACATGAATTAAACAGCTTCGTGAACACTGATGTCGCATATTTGAAGGCTACTTTAAGCACTTTGTTAGGTATCGCGTCTGGTCCAGGCGACTTGCTCTCCTTGAGTCCCGTAGCTGCTTGGAGAACTTCCTCATCCGTTACTTCCCCAAATGATTGCAATATGGCACTCGAGATCGGGGAAACTAGTTTCCTCTGCGTGGGGAAAAGAGTAGTAACCACTTTTTCCAGAAAAATAGGACAAGTTGGTGTCGATTCCCTCTCGTTTTTTAATTTCTTAGTCACAATTCTGTACGCGGTTTCCCACGGGTTATTCTCTGCATCATCGCAAAGTTCTAGGAAGCATTGACGCTTGCTTTGCTTAATAGCCGTCTGAAGAGATCGGCGAGCTGATTTGAATTTCAATCTTAGTTCCTCGAAATCGGCTCTACCCCTGGAACGTTGAAAGTGCCTTCTAGCTTGAGTGCACTCCCTCCGCAGTAGGCTAATGCTATCGTTCCACCAGTATGTGGCAGATTGTGGTCTGGAATTCTTTTTCCGTGCCATTGACGCATTGAACGCTGCTCGTAAATTGTCCATTATTGCAGTTGCCATGTCGTTTGCACTCCCGCTGTATTCTGTTGTAGGGAAAATTTCCTTGAATACTTCTTCGTCGAAAGTTCTAACTTTCCAACCGTTTCGTTTTAGCGGTGGTTTCTTTCTTGGCACCTTACCTGAGCATAGTGTGACGTCCATTAGTATCGCCGAGTGGTCACTCTGGGTGTAGCAATTGCTGATTTTCCACTTGAAAAACCTGTACAAGTTTGCACTAACGAATGCTATGTCGATTATGGAACCATATCCATTTCTGGAAAAGGTGTTTTCGTTGCCAGTGTTCAACAGAACTGCATCTAGACAGGCGAATGCTTCAAGTAGAGCTCTGCCTCTTGGTGATGTCCTTTTTGAGCCCCATTCAGTAACCCAGGCGTTAAAAACGCCTGCTATTATGAAACGCTGTCTATTTGTCGCATCCATGGCTATTTTTTCGACGATAGCTTCAAAAATATCGAGTGGGGTACTTGGCGGTACATAACAGCTATAAACGTAGGTATTGCCAACTTTCCCACAGACAAATCCGTTTTCTTTTACTACTGGCTGTACATGTAAGGGATTTTGCCCACAGGACCAAATTGCTGTCTTTTTTTTTAATAATAATACCCAACGGTTTACCCTCCATATCCCGCCCGACCGACGCGAGGGGCGCCAATCCGCATGACGCACGGATATGTTTTTTTTTTGTTTTTTTTTTTTTTTTTTGTGCCGAGTCGTACAGGAAGGGGTTTGTTAGGTGTCGAGATCTAAAACTATTCAGCTACAGAACAAAATTCATCAGCTGATTGTATATCATTTATTAAGTGAGGCTAGAACTATTTTTTTTATAATAAAAAGCGAGTCTGAAGTGTCAAACGTGCTGGAGTGATTATTAAAGTCATGGCATAAGCGGCGGAATGGTTCATTTAATTCGAAATTTGTTTTGCAAGGTTTCACAAATAGTGGCTTGAAATGCCTCGATACTCTACATGGAACGTTAAAATATAACTCACTTAGAAGGCATGGGCTATTTATAAGTCCAGTGATTAATTTAACCATAAAAACTATACCAAGCATCTCTCTACGACTAGAAAGTGAAGGCAAATTAATGAGTTTTAAACGAGAAGTGTAAGGTGGAAGAATGTAATCTGAGTCCCAACGAAAGTTCCGCAAAGCAAAAAGCAGGAACTGCTTTTGGACAGATTCTATTTTATCTGAAAAACACTGGTAGTGGGGATTCCAAATAATAGATGCGTATTCCAAGATAGGTCTAACTAAGCTTGTAAATAGAGCTTTTGTGACGTAAGGATCATTGAACTCCTTAGACCATCGCTTTATAAATGCAAAGACAGCTTTAGCTTTGTTGACAGTGGAGTTTATATGGAGGTTAAAGGTGAGTTTGGAGTCCATTGTGACGCCAAGATCGATAAAATTAGTTACCTGATCTAGATTATGCTGTGATATTTTATAAGAAGCTGGTTGTACTGTTCTACGAGAAAAGCACATAACTTTACATTTTTTTAAGTTTAGCGGCATGTAGTTTGCTTTACACCAATGAACAAGGTTGTTAAGATCTGCTTGTAAGAAAGATCTATCTTCTATAGAGGAAAATGATTTAAATAGTTTTACATCATCAGCATATAATAAGATCTTAGAATGTTTTATTACAGACGAAATATCATCAATGAATAGCAGGAACAGAATTGGCCCAAGGTGGCTTCCTTGGGGAACGCCCGAAGGAACGAAAATGACATCGGAAGAACAATTTTTGAAAATAACTTTTTGAGTTCTACCATGTAGGTATGAAGATATCCATCGAATAAAACTGGGTTGAAGACCTATTAGACCTAGTTTACGGATGAGCAATGAATGACATACTTTGTCAAAAGCTTTACTAAAATCCGTGTAAATTACATCTGTGTGAGCATTTTCTCTAAATCCATTTGAAACATAAGTTGTGAACTGCAATAAATTAGTTGTGGTAGATTTTCCAGTAGAAAACCCATGTTGAGATGGCGATATTGATGAGAAAATAGAGTACTTCAGATAATTAACAATGATTGCTTCAAATAATTTTGGAACCGCTGACAGCTTGGCTATGCCTCGATAATTTTCAATAGAAGACCTACTGCCATTTTTGTGTAGGGGTATTATAAAAGATTCCTTCCAAACTAATGGGAAAACACCTTTTTTTAGAGACAAGTTAAATAAGGATGTTAGGGGCTTGTAAATATTTACAGCACACTTTTTAAGAAAGCAAGCCGGAATGAAATCCGGTCCAGATCTAAATGAATCTTTTAAGGTTTTTAATGAATTTAAGACTACTTCCGGAGATATAACTGAGACATGAGTTAAATTGGATGGGGTAAGTCTAAACGGATAATCACTACTTTTAGGAGAGTCCATAGAATAATTCGAACTAAAAAATTTTGCGAACATGTTAGCAATAAGTTGGCTATCAGAAGACGCAGTGTTATTATAATTCATGGCGGACGGAAAACTATGAACTCTACGTTTTGAGTTGACGAAGTTATAGAATGATTTGGGATCGTGAACCAGTTTTTTCTTCATTTTGCATAAGTATGATTTGTAACATTTTTTGTTTAATGCCATGTATCTATGCCGCAAGACTGAGTACTTGACGTAATCTCTATGAAGACCAGATTTTTTGTATAGCTTAAAAAAGCGTGACTTTTTATTTTTTAATTTTTTAAGCTCTTTGGTGAACCATAACTGTGTTTGTTCTTCATTGACCCTGCGTTTAGGAACATACTTTAGAAATAGGTTATAGATGGTCGCTTCTCTTCATGGTCAGTAGATGGTGTTATTGAAATGTCTTACTGCAAACACCTTGTATCCAATTTGCTGGCTTTTCCTTGTACGGTTCGCTAAGTATGGCTAAGTCTACTTTCAGCTCGAGCACTGTTTGTGCTAATAGGTCCTGCGCCGCTTCGCATTGATTCAGATTTAGTTGGAGCAATCTCATCGTAGAGTTAGATTCTGGATAGCCTCCTTGTATACG
Source organism: Urophora cardui (assembly GCA_960531455.1). Classification (NCBI taxonomy): domain Eukaryota; kingdom Metazoa; phylum Arthropoda; class Insecta; order Diptera; family Tephritidae; genus Urophora; species Urophora cardui. The sequence continues at coordinate 20,795,578 of OY482675.1, read as the reverse complement.
GTGTAGAGCGTCAAATGTAGTTACACAAGCGCAAACATACATACGTAATAAATTTCCATACATTGTATTGTCACGCGCTGGCGCTGACTACTTTGTCAGCCCCACACAAATTGTAAGTACACAAAAATTGCTGACGCTGCCATTCTCACGCTTCCAATGTTATTCTAAGCCTAAGCGCTCATAGGAGCATACATATGTACATGTACGTAGGTACATGTACATATGTACAATATACCGTGGGAAAGAGTCCCATTATTGTTACACATTTAGAGTAATTATGTATCGTAGTAAATAAGTAGTACATAAGAATAAATTTTGTATAAAAGAAACAAATTTTGTACAATAAATTCAATTCATTTTTGGCAACCAAACCATAAGCTCTTTCATTTATTACATGGCGATCCTTGCCAGATAAAGTCCCGGCGAATTCGTTCGCCTTCCCTTTGTCTGAGTGGCAAGGTAGCCTCCAGGATAACAAACGGTATATGATTTGTGTTTTGAATTGGTCATCAATATCGTATCCTTGTTGAGCACGAGGAAGCAATGTAAGCAACAACAACAGCAAAATTGGTACACGAAACAGCAACAACAGCAGGGCAGTTACAGCAGCAGCAGCGGCAACAGCAAAACACGCGGCGTCAAAAAGGCCGAGCGAGGAAAGCAGCAGTAAACTTAGTATTAAAATTTTAATATCCACGTATATATATATTTAACAAACCTTGTGGCAACCTAGCGGCTGCCTACTAAGTGGCAAAAATTGAAAAATTCTTGCCTCTTTGTGTAATACTAACATTAGGGTATTCTTTTTTTTTTCCTCTTTCGCTTCTCTTCATGGTCAGTCAACAAGAAGTTGACGAAATTTTCGAGCGGTGGAATCGATTTTTCATCGAAAGGGAACAACCACCGCCAGAGAATTTGAGACCAGGCCGATAACGATAGAGGAATATCGGCAAAGGCAAAGAAATAACAGTAAGGTGGAGGAACCCAAAGTTCCGAAGCCAGTAACATTTAAACGAAAAAGGGGTGGCAAAGCTGTTAAAAAACGAAAAGAACTTGCCAAGACCCATGCACTCATAAATATGGCAACAAGTGTAGAAGAGAAGCGAAAATTAAAGAACAAATTAAAGGAAATAAGAAAAATGTTTAAATAGAGAAAAAAAAAAAAATAAATATAAATAAAATAAAAAGTGGAGGTATCTTTTGTTATGTCTAGGTCTAGAAACCCAATTGCTGATTTATCTAGCGGAGTAGAAGTAAGAGAGTTGAGAGATTACGACAGGGAATTAGAATGGTTGAGAAGATTTTGGCGTCGCATAGGAATGACTAGGGAACCAACAATGGAGGACGTTATTAACCCTACAACACAAGTAGAAGAAATTAATCGAATGGGTGAAGTTTTCGGCATTCCAAGATACCATTGAGATTTTTTTTTACAAATAAGCAAACATGGGTGGCAAAACATCAAAGGTAGACGAACCAAATGCCAATGTGGTTAATTCCATTGAGGTAGTTGATCATACTGAGTCCTTGGATTCCATAAAATTCATTTTACTTGTTATTGCAATCGTTAGTTGCATCAATTTATTTTTGAGAATATACTCAGTCCACAACAAAATTTTGAAAAAGAGATACATTTCTCGCGCTAACGGCCTAGATAAGGTCTAAACAGATTTTTTTTTGATATCATTATTTTTCAATGGCCAAATGGGAAATAATTCTTAAAACACTCATTGAAGAAAAAACAACGGCAGAAAAAGCATATAAATGCATAAACAAAAATATAACAATAAAAACGGAAACGGTAAGAAAACACCTCAAAACAATACTAGATTCATTAAATAATTTAGGTGAAGTAATACGCAAAGTTAACAAACAACTCACTGCAGCTCACCAATTAGAGGCATACCAAATATTTTCTTTTGTTAGAGACAAACTAGTGTCTTCATTAGCTAGATACAACATTGAGGTACAAATACCAAACTCTGTTGACCAAACTATAAAAATTGACTTTAGCGATTTCTTACCAGAACCATCCTCCGAAAAGGACGAAGAGCACAAAGAATTCAATAACCAAAACTCTCAAACAGAAATAGACAAAATGCCACAAGCAGTGGTAGAGTTTATTAAAACGGCTTCATCAATTTTACCCGAATTTGATGGCAAGCCGGAAAATCTACATAGTTTTTTGGACGCAATTGAAATTCTCGATCAGATCAAGGATACGCATGAAGCGTTAGCGATATCCATTATAAAAACTAAACTTAAAGTTACTGCACGAAATTACATCAGTACTGAAAATACCATACAACAAGTTAAAACAAAATTGCAAACTTCAATTAAAGGCGAGTCAGTAGAAGTATTGACTGCAAAGCTTTTGAATATTCAACAGCGCAGTAAAACAGCTAATCAATACACTACTGAAATAGAGAAGCTAACAAAGTCATTGGAAGGAGCATACATATCTTATGGGCTTACCTCAGACTTGGCAAGCAAATATTCTACACAAGCAGCTGTAAAAGCCATGTGTAAGAATTGCTCAAACGAAAAAGTAAAAATGATAATGCAAGCAGGAACGTTCACTTCCATGAACGAAGCTATCTCTAAATTCACAAATAGCTGTACTGAAGTAACTGGAAACCCAAACTCATTACTTTACATCCGCCAACAAAACTATTACCGCGGTAGCTTCCGTCGAAGTTATCAAAGTAATAATAACAGAAGTAACCAAAGACGTGCGTTTCCCACGCGCTACAATTATAACAATAACAATAACATGCAAAGGCGAGACTATAGAAACCAAACACGCTCAAATGCTCGCAATAACAACAACAATAACAATAACAATACAAACAGCACACGAAACATACGTAGCTACGATCAACAGGAAAACCAGCAGACTCCACTTCAACAGTAGAGAGAAAAATTTTTGTATTCAATTTACATTTGAACAGCTACATATCTTCCAAGTCAACATTAAATAACTCATTTTCAACTCTCCTAGTAGACACAGGAGCAGATATATCAATTATTAAAAAGGGTCAAATTCAGAACGATGTTTCAATTAATAATTCACAAAAAACAGATTTAAAAGGCATTGGTCAGGGTATAACAAGCACCCTCGGAACAGTTAAAGCAGATTTGAAGGGTGACGATCTTTTGATTCGACATAAATTTCACATAGTAGAGGATGATTTCCCAATCCCATGTGACGGAATTTTGGGACTGGATTTCATTAAAAAATATAATTGCATTTTGGACTATCAAAATAATAAAGATACTTTGATATTACGTCCATATGATTTCCCAGAAGATATAGCAATTCGAATGACAAATGAGCCAACAATCAATAGTATATCAGTACCAGCAAGATCAGAAGTAATTAGACAAATTAAACTCCATCACGTTGGTCTCCTTGTCGTTGGGGATGGGGCTTAAATGGGGACCAGGGTGTAGTCCCCGCGAGGGACTTGCCCTGTCTCTCCATGAACTAAGAGGGAAGCTCCGTATGGTACCCTTGGGCGCATCCTGCTTGTCGCGGCAAGCAGGCTGTATCCCAGGTGTCCTATGCGGAGATCACCGCACCAACACACACACACAAACCCCTAATCCAGGGTGTCATGCGTTTCCGTGCCCATTGGATGGTTTGCAGTCAGGGGTAACAGACTGTATTCTTACGGAGCCTCCCGGATACCGGTCCACCTCCGGGAGTAACGGTGGACTTGCTGCGGTAAGGGGCTCTGCCGTAGTCGACCGTTCCCTTTCCCCCTTTCCTTACTTCAGGTCGCCGAAAGGTCTCGTCTCAGTAGGCGACCGCACAAAACAGATGAATATGCACAAAAACCAAATAGCCTCGGATCCCTGCACGGGTAACGATGCCGCCGTTGGACTTGGCGATAAAAAAGTAACCAACCCCTCGGGTACCGCTATGACGGCGCCGAGCGGGCCTTCACGGCCCACATCCCAAATTCGACCACCTACGCAAGCAGGCAGGAAGACTAAACCCCTTGAGGGTAAGCCGACTACTGCCGTCAAAGCTGGTACAGCTAAGCCCCTTGAGGGTAAGCAACCACCAGCTGAGCTGGCACGGGTGGTCACACCAGCCCCTCAATCGGGCACCTCTAAACGGCAGGCAGTGGATAGCGGCACCAAGTCCTCAACGGGCGAAGTGCAAGCCCCTGCTCCTGCCGGGGATGCTCTTACCAAGCCCGCTGAACACCCCGAGTGTTCTAAGGCTAGTAAGAGGATTCCGATGTCGGTGCGCAGCCAGCGAAATGTTCGCAACGCCGCCAAGATCGTAGAGAGGACTAGCAATCTTCCCTACGACAAATTGACGGCGGAGCAGAAGGGTTCGTTGGCCTGGGCAAAGAAGATTCTCGCTGCCAAACAGGCTAAGGCGACTTCCGGTCCGACAACCACCCCCCAGTCTGGTCCCTCTACTTCAAACCAGGCACTGGCCTTAAAGAGACCCCGATCTCTAGAGAACGCTTCGAACGTTCCAAAGAGGCACAGGCCGTCAAACACACCTCCTGCCCTGACCAAAACGTTCAGCGAGGCGGCGAAAGCCACCTTAACGCTGGCCGTTATGGACCGCGGCCACCCGGATGGGAACCTGTCCCCGGAAAAGTGGAAGATGATCCTCATAGGTCTCCTCAGGAACTATGAGGAGCTTCTGGACCGTTTTCCGGGGCCTCCTCCTGATATCCGGGATGGCGGATGGCATCAGGCAGAATAAAGCTCGTGACATGCGCCGATGAGCGCTCGTACAAGCTTTACAAATTAGCTATGTCCGAGGTGGGTGAGCTGTGGCCCGGGTCTGACTTGGTTGCGGTCAGTAAGGAAGAAATTCCGAACAGACCGAGAGCCTGGGTCTGGGTCCCGGCTGAGCCATCTGATCCGGACAAAATTCTGAGGATCATCTCTCGATCTAACGCGGAAATGCCCACAAGCGATTGGAGGGTAGTACGTGTTGGTGACGTGAGGGAGATGCAACGCCAGGTTGGGCTGGTCATCAGCGAGGCGTCTCTCCCGTGGATTGAGAAGCGAGGTGGTACAATCGGCTACGGCCTTTTTACCATCACGCCGAAAATCCGAAGGGATGATCCCCAGAAGGAGGATGAATTGGTAGCCGACGAGGACAACCCTGGTCTTCCGAGCCTTGGGGCTGAGGGCAGCGCCTTGAGCGCACCCGATCCGCAGGGCTCTGGGGATGGGGGGTGTTCTACGAAAGCATCCGATTCCAATTCTGTGGAGGTAGGGGGCAACGCCATGAGCGAACCCACTACCCCCTTAACTACTGACGTCCGGGCTCCATGCAACACCTTGAGTGGACATGGGGCCGCTAATGAACGGGCAGACAGCACTCTGGACTCTGAGAGCGATACGTTCTCGGTGTCTGAGTTGGTAGGCCCGTTCTACAACATGCTCGACGAATGCACGCTGCTGGACTGGGATCCGGAGGAGGCCGACTTTGACTCCACAGTCATTGAGGTCTCCGAAGGAGCGGGTACAGTAGCGGCGGACGTCGAGATGAATTCCGACGACCAAAATGATGCAGGTACTGCAAATTAACCTGCATCACTCCAAAGCAGCTTCGGCTGCACTACTCTCACGTCTCAGCAAGACTGCTGAGGCGATCGTTCTGGTCCAGGAGCCTTGGGTCGTTGGATCCAGGGTCTGTGGCCTCAAATCTGGGGACTACCATGTGGTGGCAGCACCTGCGACAGGTAGGACCAGATCATGTATTCTAATACACAAAACTCTTTCCTACTTTATGGTGTCTCTTTTCAGCGACGAAGATATGGTCTGCATCAGCCTCGAGCTGAAAGGCAAATCGATATGGATCGCCTCTGCCTATTTGGCGTATGACCGCCCCATTTCTGGGCAAGATCGGCTACTTGGTGCGGTTAGGGAAGCTGAACGCTTAGGGCTCCAACTGCTGATAGGGGCCGATGCCAATGCCCATCACACAACATGGGGCTCATCGGACGTAAACGCGAGGGGTGAGTCTCTTTTTGATTTCATTACTTCTAATAATTTATCTATATGTAATTCTGGAGGCAAACCTACTTTTGTCACCGCAAACAGGAGTGAGGTACTTGATATCACTCTGGTCACAGGCCCGCTCTCTGACTATGTCAAGGAATGGCAGGTGTCCGGAGAAAACTCCTTCTCTGATCATATGTATATAACTTTTAATCTACTCTTGAGACCTCCACTTAGAGCGGGATACAGGAACAGGAGGCGTACGGATTGGGCTCTGTTTAGTCAGAAATTGTCTGCTACGCTCCTTGAGCACGCTTCTCTCGGTACGTTAAGCCTACCGTTAACAGCTGATGAAGCGCCTATCTCCAATAACAGGTCTGTTTCTCTCGGTGTGCTGGACACATCGTCAAAAATCGATGAAGCAGTTGACTTTGTTACAAAATCCTGTAACGCTGCTTTCAAGAGTGCCTGCCCGGAGGTCAAAGTTCGGGGTAAAAAGAAACCTTATTGGTGGAACCCCGAGATCTCCAAGCTTCGGCTTAACAGCAGAAAGCTCTTCAACCAGGCGAAAATAACTGGCAACTGGCAAGCCTACAAGGATGCCTTAAAAATTTTCAAGAAGTCGATCCAAAGAGCTAAAAGAGACTCATGGAAAAACTTCGCTAGCGACATAGAAGAAATCTCTGAGGCCAATCGTCTACGAAAGGTCCTCTCTACTAACCCAGTTCCCCCAAGCTGTATCCGAATGCAAAATGGGGACTGGGCCACATCTAGTACTGATATTCTGAACACCCTGGTCACCACACACTTCCCAGGGTGCACCTCGGAACCTTATAGAACCTACTCTAACCCCTTTAATGACTTGGAGCACATAATTACTAATACAAGGGTAAAATGGGCAATTAAATCCTTCAAACCCTTCAAATCTCCGGGAATAGATGGGATCTTTCCTGCTGAATTACAGGCAGCAAGTGATACTCTAATCCCTCTTCTTGTTCCTATCTATAAAGCCTGCCTCAACCTGTCGTACATTCCTCTGGAATGGACCAAGGCGAAGGTGATCTTTATTCCTAAAGGGGGCAAAGCCTCCTACAGCAGCCCAAAGGATTTCAGGCCGATAAGCCTGACCTCTTTTCTACTCAAAGTTCTTGAAAGATTGCTGGATGTCTATATCAGGCTCCGTGCGAATACTCTATCTCCTTTTCAACACGCTTATTCCAAAGGCAAGTCCGTAGAGACTGCTCTACACGCTATCACTTCCAAGATAGAAAAGGGGCTAGCCTTTAAGGAATTCACACTGGGCATCTTTCTCGACATAGAAGGAGCTTTCAACAATGTTCTCCCGGGAGCCGTTACCACCGCCCTACGGGACTTGGAGGTAGAGGAGGCTCTCGTGAGGTTTGTTGAACTTCTTCTTAGTAGAAGAGCCATTATTTCTGAAATGGGTAATTCATCGATAACTAGGTATGCCAACAGGGGAACACCCCAGGGTGGAGTTCTGTCTCCTCTGCTTTGGAACCTAACGGTGAACACCCTGCTCTCTGAACTTCAGCACACGGGCTGCCAGGTCATTGCGTGCGCCGATGACATCGCCCTGACAGCGACTGGCAAGCATATACCGGTGCTGAGCGATCTTTTGCAAAATGCACTCAATATTGTAAAAACCTGGTCTCTGAAATGCGGGCTGAGTGTCAGCTCTGAGAAAACGGAAATGGTTCTGTTTACCCGCAAACATAAGATACCTGAATTCAAACCTCCGTCCATAAATGGGAAGGAGATTAAACTCTCTACCGAGGTTAAATACCTTGGTGTTATTCTAGACAGAAAATTAAACTGGAAACGGAACGTAGAAGTACGATCCCAAAAAGCCATGCTAGCACTTTACGCATGTAAATCAGCGATAGGCAAGAGATGGGGACTTAACCCCCAAATCGTCCATTGGCTGTACACAGCGGTAGTGCGTCCTATTCTCTTCTATGCAGTCACCATATGGTGGCCAGCACTGGAACTCGAAACCAATAAGAGCAAATTAACTAGAGTGCAGCGAATGGCTTCCATGCTTATTAGCGGAGCCCTTCCCTCCACCCCAACTAAAGCTCTCGAAACCATCCTATTTCTTCTCCCCACGGATATACAGGGGAAACTCATTGCCAGCTGCAACGCGGCAAGGCTCAATGCAACCGAACCCTGGAGGGACACCAGATTCGGGCATGCTCAAATTCTTAGTAACGTCCCTGCCAATTTTCTAAAGCTGGACTATGCAATACCAGCCTTCTGTTGGGATAACAAATTCTCCAAAAGAATCCCGGAGAGGAGCGAGTGGAAGAACTTGGGGGATCCCGACCCTAATACACTGCACCTTTACACGGACGGCTCTAAATTAAACAATAGAGTTGGAAGTGGGTTTTTCTGCGAAAAGCTTCATCTGAAAGTAAGTTTGCGCCTACCTGATCACTGCAGCGTCTATCAGGCTGAGCTCATAGCCATATGGGAAGCAGCTCGTCGCCTGACAGATCTGCCAGACATAAATTCTATCAAAATCTTCTCTGACAGCCAAGCTGCCATAAAATCCTTACAGAGTAACAATGCTACATCTATAGTTGCAATGAAATGTAGGGAGTCTTTGAACAAACTAGCCGAAAGGTGCGACCTGAACGTCATTTGGGTTCCAGGCCATAGCAACGTTCGGGGCAACTGCATTGCAGATGAGTTGGCAAGGGAGGGCACAAGCTTGCAGGATATCACATCTGCGACATGGGTTGGCCCCCCGCTTAACTCATGCAAGCACTGGTTGAGATATCGCTCCATTGAACAGGCTAACGCTAGATGGGCCAGGGAGTCAACTTGTGTGATTTCTAGGCAAATCTGGCCTAGACTGGATGAGGCTAGGTCTGTATCGGTGCTGCATCTGAATCGGCTCTCTATAGGTCCGCTGGTGGGACTTCTAACAGGCCATTGTCTTATGGGCACTCACGCCTCTCGCATGGGCCTATATAAAAACGACTTCTGCCGCAGCTGCAGGGACGTGGAGGAAATAGAGAGTGTTGAGCACTATCTATGCCACTGCCCCGCACTGTCGCAATCCAGGTACCGCTTTCTCCATAAACACTTTTTCGAGTGCCTGGCGGAGATGGAAAATGCAAGGACACTAGATTTTCTGCGCTTCATGAAACAAACGCGCTGGTTTAGCTTAACGGGCATCTAATCTTATCATACTTTCGAATCTAATTTTTCCGGAAAGGTTTGTAAACAGGGATAAGGAAGCTAGGGCTCCCGTGTGGTATCACAATGGGCCACCTCGGCCTAAGTGTGTCCCCGCTTTCATGAATTGCGGAGACAGCCACCTCAACCTAACCTAACCTAACCTAGACAAATTAAAATTAATAATAATAACGATTTATTTATACCACATCAACAATTAGCCGAAGGCATTTTTATTGCCAACTCAATAGTAAACCCAAATCAAGCATTTGTTAGAATTATTAATACAACAGATAAAAATGCAACTATTCAAAATTACAATATTAACACAGAAAACTTAGACGACTACATAATTATAAATAATAAACAGAAAAATGAAGCAAGTAATAAAGAAAAACTAGAAAGATTAAATAAAAATTTTCCATCATTTGCTAAATCTCAACTTAATACTTTGTGTTCAGAATATATAGATATATTTGCATTAGAATCGGAACCTATAACCACTAACAATTTTTATAAACAAAAACTTTATATGAAAGATGATACCCCAGTCTATGTAAAAAATTATAGAATACCAGAAGCACATAAACAGGAAATTAATAAACAAATAAATAAACTAATTCAAGATGACCTAATAGAACCATCTATTTCCGAATATAATAGTCCAATTTTACTAGTAACGAAAAAATCACTACCAGGTAATAACGACAAGAGATGGAGACTAGTTATTGACTATAGACAAGTAAATAAAAAACTAACCGCAGACAAATTCCCATTACCAAGAATTGATGATATTCTGGATCAATAGGGAAGAGCAAAATATTTTTCTTGCTTGGATTTAATGTCAGGCTTTCACCAAATAGAACTAAGCCCAGAATCAAGAGATATAACATCATTTACCGCAGACAATGGTACATACCGGTTCAAAAGATTACCTTATGGTCTCAAAGTAGCACCAAACTCATTTCAGAGAATGATGACTTTGGCATTCGCCGGTCTAAAGCCATCACAAGCATTCTTATACATGGATGACTTAGTAGTATTAGGATGTTCCGAAAATCATATGATTAAACATTTAAAAGACGTATTCGCAACTTGCAGAAAATATAATTTAAAATTACACCCAGATAAATGTCTATTTTTCAACCAAGAAGTTACTTATCTTGGACACAAATGCACAAGTAAAGGAATTCTACCTGATCCCAGTAAATTTAAAATTGTTCAAAATTACCCAACTCCCAAGAATGCCGACGAAGCAAAAAGATTCGTCGCATTCTGCAATTACTATAGAAGATTTATACCAAATTTCGCAGAATATTCTAGAATATTAACAAGACTTTGCAAAAAGAACATAGTTTTCAATTGGACAGAAGAATGTGAAAATTCATTTAACTATTTGAAAAATGCACTAATTAGCCCAAATATTCTACAATACCCAGATTTCAATAAAGAATTTTATATAACAACAGATGCAAGTGGATACGCCTGCGGAGCAGTGCTAGGTCAAGAATACGAAGGAAAACAATTACCAGTTGCTTATGCCTCTAGATCATTCACAAAAGGCGAAATAAATAAAGCAACGATTGAAAAAGAATTAGCAGCCATTCATTGGGCTATCACTTATTTCAGACCGTACGTCTACGGTAGAAAATTCACAATCAAAACAGACCATCGACCTTTAACTTACCTTTTTTCGATGAAAAACCCATCATCAAAACTAACTAGAATTCGACTAGACTTGGAGGAATATGACTTTGAAGTGGAGTACATAGCTGGAAAAGAAAATTATGTTGCAGATGCACTATCACGCATTAATATAAATGATTTAAAAGACATGTCAGTTAAAGCATGCCATATAATGAGAGTCCCAACACGATCAGAAACCAATAAAAATACCAATAATAAAAATTCCAATAATAAAAATACAAAAGAAAACTGTCACGAAGAGAACATAAAAATATATGAAGCGCTAAATAAATGTGAAGTAAAAAAGCTACCTCAGCTCGTTTTCGATCCCCCGAAACTGCAGTTCAAAAAGGGAAAGAAAATTTGTAGCAACATAGATATTAATGATTTAATTGTTGAGGCGAAGATTGATTCAGGTCAATCCTTTGTCAGGCTTTCGAATGAAGCCGGCGATTCAAATATTAATATAAATAACCTAATTGTTGAGGCGAAGATTGACTTAGGACAATTCTTTGCCAGGCTTATGAAAGAAGCCGGCAATCTAGGAATTAATAAAATACAGTTGTCCTTAGGAGACAAATTGTTTAAAAATAATTATACTCGAGTAGACACATTTAAAGATATAGGTACCAAAGTTCTCAAAAATTTAACTTTTGCATTAACTCCGGAGGTTATGCACGTGGCAGATAAAGAAGTAATTAAAAAGATATTACAAAAATATCACGATGATCCTGTTAATGGTGGCCACCCAGGAATCAATCGCGCAACCAATAAAATTAAACAGAAATATTATTGGAAAAATATGAAAAATGAAATAAAAAATCATATTAAAAAATGCATTCAATGCAATAAAAACAAAATTAATAAAAATTTAAAAGAACCCATGACAATAACGGAAACGCCAACAAAAGCGTTTGATATAGTTCAAATTGACACAATTGGACCATTTCCAAAATCATTGAATGGAAATGAGTATGCAGTCACTATAATATGTGACTTAACCAAATATCTAGAAGCAATCCCAATTGAAAGCAAACATGCAAAAACAGTGGCCAAAGCTATTTTCGAACATTTCATTCTCATTTATGGATGTATGAAGACCATACTAACCGATATGGGAACGGAATATAAAAATAACGTTTTTGAAGAACTGTGTAAATTATTAAAAATAGAACACAAAACTTCTACACCTTACCTTCATCAAACGTTAGGCACTTTTGAACGCAGCCATAGAACATTTAATGAATATGTACGTTCATACATATCCATTGACAAAGACGATTGGGATGAGTACCTCAAGTACTTTACCTATTGTTATAACACAACACCTTCAACAGTTCATGGTTACTGTCCTTTTGAACTAATATTTGGAAAACCGGCAGCGACATACAAATTTTTACAAGAAAATACAATCAGCCCATTATATAATTATGAGGCATATGATAAGGAAGTTAAATTTAGGTTACAAATAGCCCAAGAAAGAGCTAATAGGTTAATAAGGCAGGCTAAGGAAAAACAAAAAATTAATTACGATAAAAACGTACAACTTAAGGAAATAAAAATAGGAGATTTAGTGTTAGTCAGAGACGAAGCAGGACATAAGTTAGACAGTAGATATAAAGGGCCCTATAGAGTTGTAAATATCGATAGGAACAGTAATTATAGTTTAACTCCCTATAAGGTAGAAAGTATAGGTAAAAATAATATTAATACAGAAAAGAAAATTATAGTACATAAAAATAGACTTAAAGCAATAGCATGAGACATTCCCACTTTTTACATCAAAATAAATATGTAAGTTCAATTTTAATTTTTATTGAAACGAAATACTCGCTTCATTGAATCCACAAATGAAGCGAGCATTTTTTTTGGAAGGGTGATGTAGAGCGTCAAATGTAGTTACACAAGCGCAAACATACATACGTAATAAATTTCCATACATTGTATTGTCACGCGCTGGCGCTGACTACTTTGTCAGCCCCACACAAATTGTAAGTACACAAAAATTGCTGACGCTGCCATTCTCACGCTTCCAATGTTATTCTAAGCCTAAGCGCTCATAGGAGCATACATATGTACATGTACGTAGGTACATGTACATATGTACAATATACCGTGGGAAAGAGTCCCATTATTGTTACGCATTTAGAGTAAGTATGTATCGTAGTAAATAAGTAGTACATAAGAATAAATTTTGTATAAAAGAAACAAATTTTGTACAATAAATTCAATTCATTTTTGGCAACCAAACCATAAGCTCTTTCATTTATCACAACGGGACATTGATGTCCCCCTGTTGGGTGATCAGATTTGCTGGCCCCCCTTTTGATGCACAATAGGCATTTTGCTACATTGGTACATGTTTTCGCCACATGTCCTGCAGAACCGCATTTGAAACATGCACTTTTAAAGTCACCTTTGCTGGTGCAGTTCTTCGAAATGTGACCAAAGTCAAGACATTTGAAACAGCGCTTAGGCTGCACTTTGGCCCTGATCCTGCAAACAACCCAGCCGACTCGGACTTTTCTATATATGTACATATGTATTTGCCTTAATGTGATATGGCATATAACTATTTATTTATTGTTATTTATTTAGGTATGTGTATGTACATATGTATGTTTACATACCTATAATTTCTAATACATGTAGGTATGTATTATTTGTTTAGGTCGCTTACAACTGATAAGCATATTTGACCATTTGCTAAGTGTTAAATTATTATCTTATACTATTTAGTGGACTGTATGTATGTATATTTGAAATAATATTAATTTAATTATGTTCATGCATGAACATTTTGCGGGCGGCCAGAAAGATGAATAGCAATTTTATCCTTAGACTTACATTTATATAAGATATAAAGTATTAATAAACATATGGCCAATAAAACTACTAGTATTAGGGATAAGTGGCCGCTGTGATTTTTTAAGCTGAAATTACTTAATTTTAGTTCGTTGTTTGTCAATTTTTCAATATCTTTTCTAATTTTCTCCAACTGTTTGTTGCTGGTGATATTGTTGAGTTGAAGTGGTATTATCTTGTCATCCGAAATTTAATTTATTGCTGTAGCTATTGGATCCTGTTCTGGACTGATTGTATTCTGCATCTTGAATATTTGAAGACCTGACAACGTGATGCCTTCATGCCTGGCTGTACAACCGGACTTGATGGAAAGAATGCCCTGTGCTGGAATTGCCATAATTTCTGTTTTACCATTTCCGCAGTCCAAATGCAAGGTGGAATTTTGGAATATTTTGTAAATCCACTTGTTGTCTTGGAATAATTCTGCCCAAAATGGAACCTTTTTCGTTTCTTCATACTGACAATCTCCTTGGTTGCCTTTTAACAGTGGTGACAGTTCGCAAGTTTTTCCCAGAGCAGGTTGCCATGGTGTTTTTCCTTTGCATATAAAGTGATTGTTTAAACTTTTCGTACACCTATTCAGCTCTGCTTGTGAAACCAAAAAATATGAGTTAAGTCCGAAGTTGTAGACCAAGAAGTTATTTTTTAATTGTATCTTTATGACTCTTTGTTTATGTTCAAAAGGAACTGCTATCAGTTTGTAGACTTCTGATGGTTCACTCTGTATTAAAGGTAGTTCTGCCTTGATTACCAACTTATTGTCAATTATGAGTCCATGCGCTCTCATAAGGTTGTATACATCATGTAGTTGGTTGTTGCCTTGCTGCCCTGGTATTTGTAGTTTTGATGGCAGCTTTTCTCTAATGAGCATTAATTCCCTGTTTAGTTGTGTAGGAATTATAAGAGCTGGGTTAATTCTTCCATGGTTCAAATCTATTAACAACTCAATTATAGAGTTTTGAATCTTCTCACATTCGCTTAGTAAAATGTTGATTTGGGTTACCAACATCTGAAACTGGATGGCCATTTTATCTCTGTTGATATTTTTGATGATTTCCGAGTGGTATGTGTTGATTTGTTTATTTATTTTCGTAAATTGAATGTTTACTTCATTGATATTTTTATTTATGATATTTGCCGTGGAATTTATCAGCGAGACTTGGACCTTTAGTCTTTCCTTGATGTTGTGCTGGTTGTTGAGTAATATTCTTAAATTAGATTCTATTTGGTCTTGATTATCAACATCCATTAATCCAAACAGCATGTTATAAATGGAGCCAATCCATTCTAAAGGAGCTCTTCGTTGCTTTTGTTGTAAACAATCAAACAGCGATATAACCGTGCATGCTTCTTCAAATTCTGATAGTAGACTGCAATGATTCTTTATTCGGTGCAGGCAGGTTGGTATCATGTTCATCTGTTCAAAATATGGGTGGAGATCGTAGTATATTACTAAATCCCAAGTGGAGGTTATGACGTCCATTTTCCCCAGTGAATCCAAATAGATTGTTGTATTCTCTGGTAGCTCTCCTACTGCTCCATTGTTTCCTGTTTGACCACTGACTGCCTTTACCGTATTTTTTGGCGTAATACATAACATAAGTATAAGTATTAGCGCATATATATTTAGACTTGGTCTGCACTTTGGTGGTTTTCTTGGTTGGCATGTAGTTAGTACTCGTGATTTTGACTCGATCGCGTGCTCTTCTTGATTGCTATCTGGAGATTTAATCAGGGGACATATTTTTTGTACTGGTCTTTTGAGCGTGCTATTCTGTAGTTTCAGTGTTACAACACGAACTCGACCAAGTCCTGGATGACTTTCTATTACTCTCCCGAGCGGCCATTTTGTTGGTTGTGTATTCTCATCTTTTAATATAACTATGTCACCTTCTTTCACATTTTCTGCTGGTGTTTTCCACTTATTTCTCTGCTGGAGGGTATGTAAATATTCATTCTTCCAACGCTTCCAAAAATCTCGCTGAATTTTTTGTATAAGCTTCCATTTATTTAATGTTGATATTTTGGTATCCTCGTTTGGAGACGGCATTGATACTAACGGTCGACCAATAAGAAAATGTCCTGGAGTTAGAGCATCCACTCCGTTTTCATCATTAATAGCATATAGCGGGCGTGAATTTAATGATGCTTCAATTTGGGCTAGGACGGTTGAAATTTCTTCATTCTAAATTGATTTTGAACCGGAACTGATCTTCTTTTGGATCCCAATATAGCCCAAGTGTTTTCACTGTGTCGTTCTCTTTTATTTGAATCACTTCATTATCTCCTATGGATGTGATATTTTCGGTAATTGTTTCGCAATTTGATAGCCATCCATACGTCACAGTTGTAAGCTCGTATTCTTCTATTTTGTCTAAAGGATTGTCCCGCCACAAAATTCTGTGACATGGTTGATCTTTTTTTGCAATTTTAATTTGCCGGAACATTTTTTCAACATCAGCTGTAATTACCACTTTCCAAAGTCTCCACTTGAGGATTATATCGTACACATCTCTCTGCAACTTAGGTCCTTTAAACATGATATCGTTGAGGCACTTTCCATTGGATGTTTTCGCCGATGCATCAAAAACCACACGGAGTTTTGTTGTTGATTTGTTCTCACGTATAACAGCCTGGTGCGGTAAATAATATTTTCCATTTTCCTTTTCGTTTGCTTTTATCATGTGCCCAAGGTTTATGTATTCGTGAATGAATTCCTTGTAGTCTTCGCTTAGCTTTTTATTCCTTTTAAATTTAGCTTCCATTGACATCAAACGAGCAACTGCCTGCTTTCGAGAATTCCCCAGCGCCATGTCATCTTTGAACGGAATTTCTACAATGAATCGCCCATCAGTGTCTTGTTTTGTGGTTTCTTCAAATTTTTTCAGACAGATTTCGTCGTCTAATTTATTTTCTTCATCATGCTCTTCTTCTAATTCCCAAAATCTTTCAAGGTTGGTTATTGCGGAAGTTACTTTGCCAGTTTTCTCTTGTTTTATTATCCCGGACAGAATCCAACCAAACTTTGTAGCTTGCCCAAGAATTCCGTTGCATTTTTTTATTCCTTTTTCTAGAATTCTGCCGAAGATATCACCACCAATTACCATGTCGATTCGATCCGCTTTGTTGAATAATGGATCAGCAAGGGTGTGGTTCTCCCAGTTTTTGAAATTGAACTTGAAAGATCGATCTGGTTGGGCAGTGGTTAGTGTTAGCAAAACAATGGCATCCACATTTTCCAGGTGTTGGCTAATTGGACTTGGACCTTGTACTTTGATTCACCAACTACCACATCTCCTAGTCCATGGATTTTCGTCATTGTTTTCTTTTTTGGCACACCTAATATCTGCGCTGCTTCCTCAGATATCGATGTTACTTGTGACTTGATCGAGAAGAGCTCTCAATAAAATATCTTCACCATTGGTGGCTTTTGCTTTGACTTGAGCTGTGGCCAGAATTACGGTCTGTCCTGTCTTTGTGGACATTGTTGATTTGTTCTGTAAACTTTCGAAGTGTAGGAGTTCGCGATGATTGTTGTTTTGACATCTTTTGCATTTTGTGTTGCTGGTACAGGTTTCTACCCTTTTATGACTTAGGCACCTGTAGCAGACTTGATTTTCTTTGGCATATTTATGCCTCTCATCTACCGATATGCTTCTGAATTTTCTACATTCGGTTATTAAGTGACCTGGCTTTTTGCAATAGGTGCATTGCTTAAATGGTTGCCTTTCGTTGGTCGTTGTGTGATTGGCCTTGAAGTTTTGCTGCTTGCGGTTTTTATAACTTTGCTCCTTTTCGGCCACAGCTTTCAGTGTTTGATAATATTGATCCAGAAAATCTATTATATCATCTAATTTTTGGATTTCTCTGGTCTTTTTTTATCACTTGCTCATATAATTTGAGTCCCTCTTTGTCTAATTTGCGGACAATAACTCGAGCAATAAATGGATCAGCTTCTTCTATATTAATGCCTAGTGACTGTATTGCGTTAAGACACTCATTTGTGGTGTCGAGCAGTTGTCTCACACTTTCAGCGTTGTCGCTATTTATTTGTGGTTGATCCATTATTCTGTCCCACTGTGTTGTGAATAGAATACGTTTGTTCTCGTATCTTTGCTTAAGAAGACACCATGCTGCTTCATAATTTTCAGCTGATATTTGAAGATGTTGTATCAGTCTGGCAGCTTCTCCTTTTATGCAAAGACGGAGTCGTAGCATTTTTACTGAGCTTGAAAGTTACTCATTTTTGTGAACCATATCTTGGAACACGTTGTAGAAATTAGCCCATTATTTGATGTCCCCATAAAATGGTGGAATTTTTAATTTTTCTAATTCCAAATTAAGGCGAGAGACAATTTTGGGCTCATTTTTCACTGAACATCTTTCTATATGTTCAAGATTTTCGAAATATTTTGAAGTTATTTCTTCGTATGCTTCTTCGACTTCATCATTGAAGTATTTTGCCAACTCGTTGGTATAGGCATTTTTGATGTCAACAAATAACATTTCTAAATATTTGATTTGGCTATTACTGATAGTGCTATCGAAGCTCATTTCAGACATTTTTTTATACAAGTTTCTAATTTTTCGCATAAAGATTGTTACCTTTGGATCTGTTTTTTCTTGTGGGGGATGTTTTTTCTTTCTCTCTGGCTTGAATATTACTTCATCGGATAAAGCGTTTTTGTATTTTTGTACTATTTCCTCTATTTTTGCCTTAGTGACACCGTAGGTATCTTTTTTGAAGTAGTCTTCTTCTCCAAAGCCATCCGCCAAAAGTTTTTCATGGTTGGAGTCCAGATCCTTTTGGTATTTCCAGAGGTTTTTTACCACTTCCTGGGCCTTTGCTCTTGTTACTGGTGTTCCTGCTATTTTGTTGTAGATTTGCAGTACTCTTTCTGCTATATCTAATTGGGAATCTAGTGTTTTTTCTCGATTTATTCCCATGTTGATTGATATATGTATGTATATATGTTATTATTTTTTTTTTTTAATTTCCGCTATTCTCCAAAAGGAATCTTTTAGAGGAATTTGGTTTGGTCGCCTGGTTGACCTTGCTGTGCCTCGACTCACAGCGGATGATATTCCTTTTGGATTGCAAAAAATTTTATAGTGCGTATAGTTTTAATTTTTTTTTACTAATACGGCTTTTATATTGTTCGGACATGGGCAAAGAGAACTCTTTGTGCTGCGAGCGTAAAAAAATTTATACGTACACAAATTCAGAGCATAATTATTTCAGCGAGAAAACGATTCAGTTCGCCTTCAACAGTGATGGAAGCAGTTTGATGCTTATTTTTTTGTCCGTAACAACAGTGGGCGACTGATGTATGAAATTTTTTTAAAATGATTAAGATTAGTTTGGAAATTTATTATTTTTTTATTTTAAATTTTCTCAATAGTGTTAAATGTAGCCATTTGAAATCAAATGAAGTATAATTTTGTATGCCATTTTCAACTCTTTAAAATTGAAAATGGGTTAATTTTGTATGCGTTTATATTGAAATTGCAACTAATTCGAATGTGAATCGAAATCAATCAACATTTATTTTTTATTAAATTTGTATCTACAAACATACCTATTTTTAATATAACCTCTATTTTCATGTTCTAGATGTTCTTTTCATCAACACACGAAGTTACGAAAATTTTTTGAATTTTGCCTCACTTTGCAATTTTAAGCACACTACTACATGCTTACGCTCTCTGCTTGTTCGCTTGTGGTGTTGCCCATGCTTGATATTGCTCCTTGAGCTTGATAATTCGGCTCGCTTGGACCAAAAAATGTTAATCCTTACCGCTGGTGGGGGGATACAACATTAGGTATAGTGAGTTTGTATCAATTGACTTTATTTCCGTTCTTACACTAGCTTATATACTCTGTTCTTATCTATATATGTACATATGTATGTGCCTTAATGTGATATGGCATATAACTATTTATTTATTGTTATTTATTTAGGTATGTGTATGTACATATGTATGTTTACATACCGATAATTTCTAATACATGTAGGTATGTATTATTTGTTTAGGTCGCTTACAACTGATAAGCATATTTGACCATTTGCTAAGTGTTAAATTATTATCTTATACTATTTAGTGGACTGTATGTATGTATATTTGAAATAATATTAATTTAATTATGTTCATGCATGAACATTTTGCGGGCGGCCAGAAAGATGAATAGTAATTTTATCCTTAGACTTACATTTATATAAGATATAAAGTATTAATAAACATATGGCCAATAAAACTACTAGTATTAGGGATAAGTGGCCGCTGTGATTTTTATACTCAGCTGTACTAGTACACAGAGTATTATAGTTTTAATCACATAACGGTGGATTGTAACAGAATGAAATAATCGAGATAGATATAGACTTATATATATCAAAATGATCAGCGTGAAAAGAGAAATCGATTGAGCCATGTCCGTCCGTCCGTCCGTCCGTCCGTCCGTCCGTCTGTCCGTCTGTCCGTCCGTCCGTCTGTAAACACTCTAACTCGCGCAAAAATTGAGATATTTTGATGAAATTTGAAATGCAAGTTGGTATCGACACTGGGACGGCTGGTATTGAAAATGGGCGAAATCGGACCATGACCACGCCCACTTTTCCTATATAGAAAAAATCGGAAATTTGGTATCTTAGCCACTAATATAGCTACAGCGATGAAACTTTACCCACGTGTTGAGCTCAGGCCCCTATGAAGAAATTTGATTTAATTTTGGAAAATGGGCGGTGCCACGCCCACTTATTAAGGAGCAAACATTGAAATCTTTATGAGTCATAACTCAGAAACTGTTGAAGATATATCGATGAAATTTGGTACGCGTGATGTACTTACTTAGGAAAATGTTTGCACGAAAAATTGTTAAAATCGGTTGACGGCCACGCCCACTTTTATATATGGGAACTATAAAGGGACCTAATAAAAACATTTTAAGCGATATCTCTGTCAAATATAAAGATATATCATTGAAATTTTATGCCAGGAGTCCACCTGCGGACATACAACGAAAAACACAAAAAGTTTGGAAAATGGGTGTGGCACCGCCTCTTTTTAGAAGCTGGAATATACGAGATTTCTGCGCCCATAACTCGACAAATAATTGATATATAATGACGAAACTTGGTGTGTACACTTTTATTATTTGTGGTAATACATGTTGAAAATTTTAGCGAAATCGGTTGACAACCACGCCCACTTTTATATATGGGTATTATAAAGTGGCCTAATAAAAACATTTTAAGCGATATCTTTGTCAAATATAAAGATAATTCATTGAAATTTTGTGGCAAGAGTTCCACAATAGACCGGAAACAAAAAATAGAAAAATTTTGGGAAAATGGGCGTGGCACCGCCTCTTTTTAGACAAAGGAATATACGAGATTTCTTAGCCTATAACTCGACAAATAATTGAGATATTATGACGAAACTTGGTTTATACACTTTTATAACTTGTGTTAATAGACACGCAAAAATTTATTGAAATCGGTTTATGACCACGCCTACTTTTTAACAAAGATATTTCTGGAACACCCTTTGGGAATTTGTAACGTGACATCTTTGTAACTAGTCATAAAGGAATGAAATTTTGCACAAAGAATAATATTCATATGCTTAGTTGGATGACTGATAAAAATTTTGAAAATGGGCGCGGCTACGCCCACTTTAGGCAGCACTTCCTTTATATAAAGTACCTACACCGTGTTTCCATCAAATGCAAACAAACAATGAAAGCATACAGCTGAGTATCTAATGTTCGATGCCACTCGAACTTAGGCTTCCTTACTTGTTTAAGCTGAAATTACTTAATTTTAGTTCGTTGTTTGTCAATTTTTCAATATCTTTTCTAATTTTCTCCAACTGTTTGTTGCTGGTGATATTGTTGAGTTGAAGTGGTATTATCTTGTCATCCGAAATTTAATTTATTGCTGTAGCTATTGGATCCTGTTCTGGACTGATTGTATTCTGCATCTTGAATATTTGAAGACCTGACAACGTGATGCCTTCATGCCTGGCTGTACAACCGGACTTGATGGAAAGAATGCCCTGTGTTGGAATTGCCATAATTTCTGTTTTACCATTTCCGCAGTCCAAATGCAAGGTGGAATTTTGGAATATTTTGTAAATCCACTTGTTGTCTTGGAATAATTCTGCCCAAAATGGAATTTTTTCGTTTCTTCATACTGACAATCTCCTTGGTTGCCTTTTAACAGTGGTGACAGTTCGCAAGTTTTTCCCAGAGCAGGTTGCCATGGTGTTTTTCCTTTGCATATAAAGTGATTGTTTAAACTTTTCGTACACCTATTCAGCTCTGCTTGTGAAACCAAAAAATATGAGTTAAGTCCGAAGTTGTAGACCAAGAAGTTATTTTTTAATTGTATCTTTATGACTCTTTGTTTATGTTCAAAAGGAACTTCTATCAGTTTGTAGACTTCTGATGGTTCACTCTGTATTAAAGGTAGTTCTGCCTTGATTACCAACTTATTGTCAATTATGAGTCCATGCGCTCTCATAAGGTTATATACATCATGTAGTTGGTTGTTGCCTTGCTGCCCTGGTATTTGTAGTTTTGATGGCAGCTTTTCTCTAATGAGCATTAATTCCCTGTTTAGTTGTGTAGGAATTATAAGAGCTGGGTTAATTCTTCCATGGTTCAAATCTATTAACAACTCAATTATAGAGTTTTGAATCTTCTCACATTCGCTTAGTAAAATGTTGATTTGGGTTACCAACATCTGAAACTGGATGGCCATTTTATCTCTGTTGATATTTTTGATGATTTCCGAGTGGTATGTGTTGATTTTTTTTATTTATTTTCGTAAATTGAATGTTTACTTCATTGATATTTTTATTTATGATATTTGCCGTGGAATTTATCAGCGAGACTTGGACCTTTAGTCTTTCCTTGATGTTGTGCTGGTAGTTGAGTAATATTCTTAAGTTAGATTCTATTTGGTCTTGATTATCAGCATTCATTAATCCAAACAGCATGTTATAAATGGAGCCAATCCATTCTAAAGGAGCTCTTCGTTGCTTTTGTTGTAAACAATCAAACAGCGATATAACCGTGCATGCTTCTTCAAATTCTGATAGTAGACTGCAATGATTCTTTATTCGGTGCAGGCAGGTTGGTATCATGTTCATCTGTTCAAAATATGGGTGGAGATCGTAGTATATTACTAAATCCCAAGTGGAGGTTATGACGTCCATTTTCCCCAGTGAATCCAAATAGATTGTTGTATTCTCTGGTAGCTCTCCTACTGCTCCATTGTTTCCTGTTTGACCACTGACTGCCTTTACCGTATTTTTTGGCGTAATACATAACATAAGTATAAGTATTAGCGCATATATATTTAGACTTGGTCTGCACTTTGGTGGTTTTCTTGGTTGGCATGTAGTTAGTACTCGTGATTTTGACTCGATCGCGTGCTCTTCTTGATTGCTATCTGGAGATTTAATCAGGGGACATATTTTTTGTACTGGTCTTTTGAGCGTGCTATTCTGTAGTTTCAGTGTTACAACACGAACTCGACCAAGTCCTGGATGACTTTCTATTACTCTACCGAGCGGCCATTTTGTTGGTTGTGTATTCTCATCTTTTAATATAACTATGTCACCTTCTTTCACATTTTCTGCTGGTGTTTTCCACTTATTTCTCTGCTGGAGGGTATGTAAATATTCATTCTTCCAACGTTTCCAAAAATCTCGCTGAATTTTTTGTATAAGCTTCCATTTATTTAATGTTGATATTTTGGTATCCTCGTTTGGAGACGGCATTGATACTAACGGTCGACCAATAAGAAAATGTCCTGGAGTTAGAGCATCCACTCCGTTTTCATCATTAATAGCATATAGCGGGCGTGAATTTAATGATGCTTCAATTTGGGCTAGGACGGTTGAAATTTCTTCAAACGTTAGCTTTGTATCTCCAATTGCTCTTTTTAAATGATATTTCATTCCTTTTACCCCAGCTTCCCACATTCCACCAAAATGTGGACTTGCCGGTGGAATAAAATGCTGCTTATTGGGTAAAATTGGTGCGATTTCGCAATTTTTCTTTATTGCTCCTTTGAAATCACTGTCGAGCCATCTGCTTGCCCCTACAAAATTGCTTCCATTATCCGAATATATGTGAAGAGCTTTACCTCGTCTGCCAAAAAATCTTCTTAGCGCTGCCAAAAATGCTTCTGTTGATAAGTCACTGACTGCTTCAAGATGTATGGCCTTAGTCGAAAGGCAAACAAATACTGCGATGTATCCTTTGAAAGAAATTTGTCCTCGCCCTTTAGAACACCTTATTTGAAAAGGTCCAGCATAGTCCACTCCAGTATGTGTGAATGGACTTGATGTTGTTACTCTAGCTAAAGGTAGATCACCCATGATTTGTGTTGCAGCAACTTGTTTGAATCGTATGCATTTACAACAGTTTCGTAGTTATACAATGCTTAACTAAATTTTTTTTTCGAAATATTTTGAAGTAATTTCTTCGTATGCTTCTTCGACTTCATCATTGAAGTATTTTGCCAACTCGTTGGTATAGGCATTTTTGATGTCAACAAATAACATTTCTAAATATTTGATTTGGCTATTACTGATAGTGCTATCGAAGCTCATTTCAGACATTTTTTTATACAAGTTTCTAATTTTTCGCATAAAGATTGTTACCTTTGGATCTGTTTTTTCTTGTAGGGGATGTTTTTTCTTTCTCTCTGGCTTGAATATTACTTCATCGGATAAAGCGTTTTTGTATTTTTGTACTATTTCCTCTATTTTTGCCTTAGTGACACCGTAGGTATCTTTTTTGAAGTAGTCTTCTTCTCCAAAGCCATCCGCCAAAAGTTTTTCATGGTTGGAGTCCAGATCCTTTTGGTATTTCCCGAGGTTTTTTACCACTTCCTTTGGCCTTTGCTCTTGTTACTGGTGTTCCTGCTATTTTGTTGTAGATTTGCAGTACTCTTTCTGCTATATCTAATTGGGAATCTAGTGTTTTTTCTCGATTTATTCCCATGTTGATTGATATATGTATGTATATATGTTATTATTTTTTTTTTTAATTTCCGCTATTCTCCAAAAGGAATCTTTTAGAGGAATTTGGTTTGGTCGCCTGGTTGACCTTGCTGTGCCTCGACTCACAGCGGATGATATTCCTTTTGGATTGCAAAAAATTTTATAGTGCGTATAGTTTTAATTTTTTTTTACTAATACGGCTTTTATATTGTTCGGACATGGGCAAAGAGAACTCTTTGTGCTGCGAGCGTAAAAAAATTTATACGTACACAAATTCAGAGCATAATTATTTCAGCGAGAAAACGATTCAATTCGCCTTCAACAGTGATGGAAGCAGTTTGATGCTTTTTTTTTTGTCCGTAACAACAGTGGGCGACTGATGTATGAAATTTTTTTAAAATGATTAAGATTAGTTTGGAAAATTATTATTTTTTTATTTTAAATTTTCTCAATAGTGTTAAATGTAGCCATTTGAAATCAAATGAAGTATAATTTTGTATGCCATTTTCAACTCTTTAAAATTGAAAATGGGTTAATTTTGTATGCGTTTATATTGAAATTGCAATTAATTCGAATGTGAATCGAAATCAATCAACATTTATTATACTCAGCTGTACTAGTACACAGAGTATTATAGTTTTGATTTCCTAACGGTGGATTGTAACAGAATGAAATAATCGAGATAGATATAGACTTATATATATCAAAATGATCAGGGTGAAAAGAGAAATCGATTGAGCCATGTCCGTCCGTCTGTCCGTCTGTCCGTCTGTCCGTCTGTCCGTCTGTCCGTCTGTCCGTCTGTCCGTCTGTGAGCACGATAACTCGCGCAAAAATTGAGATATTTTGATGAAATTTGAAATGTAAGTTGGTATCAAGACAGGAACGGATGGTATTGAAAATGGGTGAAATCGGACCATGACCACGCCCACCTCCCCTATATAGTAAAAATCGGAAATTTTTTATCTCGGTCACTAATAGAGCTAGAGTGATAAAATTTCACACACGTATTGAGCTCAGGCCCTTATGAAGAAATATGGTGAAATTTTGGAAAATGGGCGGTGCCACGCCCACTTATTAAGGGGCAAACATTGAAAGTTTTATGAGTCATAACTCAGAAACAGTTGAAGATATATCGATGAAATTCGATAGGCGTGATATACTTACTTAGGCAAATGTTTGGACGAAAAATTGCCAAAATCGGTTGACGACCACGCCCACTTTTATATATGGGTATTATAAAGTGACCTAATAAAAGCATTTTAAGCGATATCTCTGTCAAATATAAAGATATATCATTGAAATTTTATGGAAGGTGTCCAATTATGGACATAAAACAAAAAATACAAAAATTTTAGAAAATGGGCGTGGCACCGCCTCCTTTTAGAAGCAGGAATATACGAGATTTCTGAGCCCATAACTCGACAAATAATCGATATATTATGACGAAACTTGGTCTATACACTTTCACTACTTGTAGTAATACATGTTCGAAATTTTAGCGAAATCGGTTGACGACCACGCCCACTTTTATATATGGGTATCATAAAGTGGCCTAATAAAAACATTTTAAGCGATATCTTTGTCAAATATAAAGATAATTCATTGAAATTTTGTGGCATGAGTTCTACAATAGATCGGAAACAAAAAATAGAAAAATTTCGGAAAATGGGCGTGGCACCGCCTCTTTTCAGACAAAGGAATCAACGAGATTTCAGAGCCCACAACTCGACAAATAATTGAGATATTATGACGAAACTTGGTTTATACACTTTTATAACTTGTGTTAATAGACACGCAAAAATTTATTGAAATCGGTTTATGACCACGCCTACTTTTTAACAAAGATATTTCTGGAACACCCTTTGGGAATTTGTAACAAGACTTCTTTGTAACTAGAAGTCATAAAGGAATGAAATTTTGCACAAAGAATAATATTCATATGCTTAGTTGGATGACTGATAAAAATGTTGAAAATGGGCGTGGCTACGCCCACTTTATGCAGCACTCGCTTTATATAAAATACAACGTGTTTTCATCAAACGCAAACAAACAATGAAAGCATACAGCTGAGTATCTAATGTTCGATTCCACTCGAACTTAGGCTTCCTTACTTGTTTTTTATTAAATTTGTATCTACAAACATACCTATTTTTAATATAACCTCTATTTTCATGTTCTAGATGTTCTTTTCATCAACACACGAAGTTACGAAAATTTTTTGAATTTTGCCTCACTTTGCAATTTTAAGCACACTACTACATGCTTACGCTCTCTGCTTGTTCGCTTGTGGTGTTGCCATGCTTGATATTGTTCCTTGAGCTTGATAATTCGGCTCGGTTGGACCAAAAAATGTTAATCCTTACCGCTGGTGGGGGGATACAACATTAGGTATAGTGAGTTTGTATCAACTGACTTTATTTCCGTTCTTACACTAGCTTATATACTCTGTTCTTATCTATATATGTACATATGTATGTGCCTTAATGTGATATGGCATATAACTATTTATTTATTGTTATTTATTTAGGTATGTGTATGTACATATGTATGTTTACATACCGATAATTTCTAATACATGTAGGTATGTATTATTTGTTTAGGTCGCTTACAACTGATAAGCATATTTGACCATTTGCTAAGTGTTAAATTATTATCTTATACTATTTAGTGGACTGTATGTATGTATATTTGAAATAATATTAATTTAATTATGTTCATGCATGAACATTTTGCGGGCGGCCAGAAAGATGAATAGTAATTTTATCCTTAGACTTACATTTATATAAGATATAAAGTATTAATAAACATATGGCCAATAAAACTACTAGTATTAGGGATAAGTGGCCGCTGTGATTTTTTAAGCTGAAATTACTTAATTTTAGTTCGTTGTTTGTCAATTTTTCAATATCTTTTCTAATTTTCTCCAACTGTTTGTTGCTGGTGATATTGT
This sequence comes from Urophora cardui, assembly GCA_960531455.1. Taxonomy (NCBI): domain Eukaryota; kingdom Metazoa; phylum Arthropoda; class Insecta; order Diptera; family Tephritidae; genus Urophora; species Urophora cardui. The sequence continues at coordinate 20,767,872 of OY482675.1, read as the reverse complement.
TGAGTTGAAGTGGTATTATCTTGTCATCCGAAATTTAATTTATTGCTGTAGCTATTGGATCCTGTTCTGGACTGATTGTATTCTGCATCTTGAATATTTGAAGACCTGACAACGTGATGCCTTCATGCCTGGCTGTACAACCGGACTTGATGGAAAGAATGCCCTGTGCTGGAATTGCCATAATTTCTGTTTTACCATTTCCGCAGTCCAAATGCAAGGTGGAATTTTGGAATATTTTGTAAATCCACTTGTTGTCTTGGAATAATTCTGCCCAAAATGGAACTTTTTTCGTTTCTTCATACTGACAATCTCCTTGGTTGCCTTTTAACAGTGGTGACAGTTCGCAAGTTTTTCCCAGAGCAGGTTGCCATGGTGTTTTTCCTTTGCATATAAAGTGATTGTTTAAACTTTTCGTACACCTATTCAGCTCTGCTTGTGAAACCAAAAAATATGAGTTAAGTCCGAAGTTGTAGACCAAGAAGTTATTTTTTAATTGTATCTTTATGACTCTTTGTTTATGTTCAAAAGGAACTTCTATCAGTTTGTAGACTTCTGATGGTTCACTCTGTATTAAAGGTAGTTCTGCCTTGATTACCAACTTATTGTCAATTATGAGTCCATGCGCTCTCATAAGGTTGTATACATCATGTAGTTGGTTGTTGCCTTGCTGCCCTGGTATTTGTAGTTTTGATGGCAGCTTTTCTCTAATGAGCATTAATTCCCTGTTTAGTTGTGTAGGAATTATAAGAGCTGGGTTAATTCTTCCATGGTTCAAATCTATTAACAACTCAATTATAGAATTTTGAATCTTCTCACATTCGCTTAGTAAAATGTTGATTTGGGTTACCAACATCTGAAACTGGATGGCCATTTTATCTCTGTTGATATTTTTGATGATTTCCGAGTGGTATGTGTTGATTTTTTTTATTTATTTTCGTAAATTGAATGTTTACTTCATTGATATTTTTATTTATGATATTTGCCGTGGAATTTATCAGCGAGACTTGGACCTTTAGTCTTTCCTTGATGTTGTGCTGGTAGTTGAGTAATATTCTTAAGTTAGATTCTATTTGGTCTTGATTATCAGCATCCATTAATCCAAACAGCATGTTATAAATGGAGCCAATCCATTCTAAAGGAGCTCTTCGTTGCTTTTGTTGTAAACAATCAAACAGCGATATAACCGTGCATGCTTCTTCAAATTCTGATAGTAGACTGCAATGATTCTTTATTCGGTGCAGGCAGGTTGGTATCATGTTCATCTGTTCAAAATATGGGTGGAGATCGTAGTATATTACTAAATCCCAAGTGGAGGTTATGACGTCCATTTTCCCCAGTGAATCCAAATAGATTGTTGTATTCTCTGGTAGCTCTCCTACTGCTCCATTGTTTCCTGTTTGACCACTGACTGCCTTTACCGTATTTTTTGGCGTAATACATAACATAAGTATAAGTATTAGCGCATATATATTTAGACTTGGTCTGCACTTTGGTGGTTTTCTTGGTTGGCATGTAGTTAATACTCGTGATTTTGACTCGATCGCGTGCTCTTCTTGATTGCTATCTGGAGATTTAATCAGGGGACATATTTTTTGTACTGGTCTTTTGAGCGTGCTATTCTGTAGTTTCAGTGTTACAACACGAACTCGACCAAGTCCTGGATGACTTTCTATTACTCTACCGAGCGGCCATTTTGTTGGTTGTGTATTCTCATCTTTTAATATAACTATGTCACCTTCTTTCACATTTTCTGCGGGTGTTTTCCACTTATTTCTCTGCTGGAGGGTATGTAAATATTCATTCTTCCAACGTTTCCAAAAATCTCGCTGAATTTTTTGTATAAGCTTCCATTTATTTAATGTTGATATTTTGGTATCCTCGTTTGGAGACGGCATTGATACTAACGGTCGACCAATAAGAAAATGTCCTGGAGTTAGAGCATCCACTCCGTTTTCATCATTAATAGCATATAGCGGGCGTGAATTTAATGATGCTTCAATTTGGGCTAGGACGGTTGAAATTTCTTCAAACGTTAGCTTTGTATCTCCAATTGCTCTTTTTAAATGATATTTCATTCCTTTTACCCCAGCTTCCCACATTCCACCAAAATGTGGACTTGCCGGTGGAATAAAATGCTGCTTATTGGGTAAAATTGGTGCGATTTCGCAATTTTTCTTTATTGCTCCTTTGAAATCACTGTCGAGCCATCTGCTTGCCCCTACAAAATTGCTTCCATTATCCGAATATATGTGAAGAGCTTTACCTCGTCTGCCAAAAAATCTTCTTAGCGCTGCCAAAAATGCTTCTGTTGATAAGTCACTGACTGCTTCAAGATGTATGGCCTTAGTCGAAAGGCAAACAAATACTGCTATGTATCCTTTGAAAGATTTTTGTCCTCGCCCTTTAGAACACCTTATTTGAAAAGGTCCAGCATAGTCCACTCCAGTATGTGTGAATGGACTTGATGTTGTTACTCTCTCTGTGTTGCAGCAACTTGTTTGAATCGTATGCATTTACAACAGTTTCGTAGTTATACAATGCTTAACTAAATTTTTTTTTCGAAATATTTTGAAGTAATTTCTTCGTATGCTTCTTCGACTTCATCATTGAAGTATTTTGCCAACTCGTTGGTATAGGCATTTTTGATGTCAACAAATAACATTTCTAAATATTTGATTTGGCTATTACTGATAGTGCTATCGAAGCTCATTTCAGACATTTTTTTATACAAGTTTCTAATTTTTCGCATAAAGATTGTTACCTTTGGATCTGTTTTTTCTTGTGGGGGATGTTTTTTCTTTCTCTCTGGCTTGAATATTACTTCATCGGATAAAGCGTTTTTGTATTTTTGTACTATTTCCTCTATTTTTGCCTTAGTGACACCGTAGGTATCTTTTTTGAAGTAGTCTTCTTCTCCAAAGCCATCCGCCAAAAGTTTTTCATGGTTGGAGTCCAGATCCTTTTGGTATTTCCAGAGGTTTTTTACCACTTCCTGGGCCTTTGCTCTTGTTACTGGTGTTCCTGCTATTTTGTTGTAGATTTGCAGTACTCTTTCTGCTATATCTAATTGGGAATCTAGTGTTTTTTCTCGATTTATTCCCATGTTGATTGATATATGTATGTATATATGTTATTATTTTTTTTTTTTAATTTCCGCTATTCTCCAAAAGGAATCTTCTAGAGGAATTTGGTTTGGTCGCCTGGTTGACCTTGCTGTGCCTCGACTCACAGCGGATGATATTCCTTTTGGATTGCAAAAAATTTTATAGTGCGTATAGTTTTAATTTTTTTTTTACTAATACGGCTTTTATATTGTTCGGACATGGGCAAAGAGAACTCTTTGTGCTGCGAGCGTAAAAAAATTTATACGTACACAAATTCAGAGCATAATTATTTCAGCGAGAAAACGATTCAGTTCGCCTTCAACAGTGATGGAAGCAGTTTGATGCTTTTTTTTTTGTCCGTAACAACAGTGGGCGACTGATGTATGAAATTTTTTTAAAATGATTAAGATTAGTTTGGAAATTTATTATTTTTTATTTTAAACTAACTGGCCCGGCAGACGTTGTCCTGCCTAAAATTTATTCCTATAAAGCTATAAAACTGTCAATTCTCTGAACAAAAGAGATATACATATATTCACCGCGACAAACCTAATTTCTCCTTTCCCTCTCTCTGTATCTATCTCTATCCTTTTATATATATAGATATACAAAATGTATGGGAAAATAATTTTTTTTTTTTGCAATTTTCGGGAATTTTATTGGATATTCTCCTATTCTGGCCAGAGGACAATCTGGATTGGTGTCAATCATCCAAATCGGTGCAGGCGTTCTTGAGTTATACGCGTTTGTACTAATGCCACTTTCTTTTATATATATAGATATACAAAATGTATGGGAAAAAAATTTTTTTTTTTTGAATTTTTCGGGAATTTTATGGGATATTCTCCTATTATGGCCAGAGAACAATCTAAATTGGTGTAAAGCATCCAAATCGGTGCAGGCGTTCTTGAGTTATACGCGTTTGTACTAACGCCACTTCCTTTTATATATATAGATTTTCTAAATAGTGTTAAATGTAGCCATTTGAAATCAAATGAAGTATAATTTTGTATGCCATTTTCAACTCTTTCAAATTGAAAATGGGTTAATTTTGTATGCTTTTATATTGAAATTGCAATTAATTCGAATGTGAATCGAAATCAATCAACATTTATTTTTTATTAAATTTGTATCTACAAACATACCTATTTTTAATATAACCTCTATTTTCATGTTCTAGATGTTCTTTTCATCAACACACGAAGTTACGAAAATTTTTTGAATTTTGCCTCACTTTGCAATTTTAAGCACACTACTACATGCTTACGCTCTCTGCTTGTTCGCTTGTGGTGTTGCCCATGCTTGATATTGTTCCTTGAGCTTGATAATTCGGCTCGGTTGGACCAAAAAATGTTAATCCTTACCGCTGGTGGGGGGATACAACATTAGGTATAGTGAGTTTGTATCAACTGACTTTATTTCCGTTCTTACACTAGCTTATATACTCTGTTCTTATCTATATATGTACATATGTATGTGCCTTAATGTGATATGGCATATAACTATTTATTTATTGTTATTTATTTAGGTATGTGTATGTACATATGTATGTTTACATACCGATAATTTCTAATAGATGTAGGTATGTATTATTTGTTTAGGTCGCTTACAACTGATAAGCATATTTGACCATTTGCTAAGTGTTAAATTATTATCTTATACTATTTAGTGGACTGTATGTATGTATATTTGAAATAATATTAATTTAATTATGTTCATGCATGAACATTTTGCGGGCGGCCAGAAAGATGAATAGTAATTTTATCCTTAGACTTACATTTATATAAGATATAAAGTATTAATAAACATATGGCCAATAAAACTACTAGTATTAGGGATAAGTGGCCGCTGTGATTTTTTAAGCTGAAATTACTTAATTTTAGTTCGTTGTTTGTCAATTTTTCAATATATTTTCTAATTTTCTCCAACTGTTTGTTGCTGGTGATATTGTTGAGTTGAAGTGGTATTATCTTGTCATCCGAAATTTAATTTATTGCTGTAGCTATTGGATCCTGTTCTGGACTGATTGTATTCTGCATCTTGAATATTTGAAGACCTGACAACGTGATGCCTTCATGCCTGGCTGTACAACCGGACTTGATGGAAAGAATGCCCTGTGCTGGAATTGCCATAATTTCTGTTTTACCATTTCCGCAGTCCAAATGCAAGGTGGAATTTTGGAATATTTTGTAAATCCACTTGTTGTCTTGGAATAATTCTGCCCAAAATGGAACTTTTTTCGTTTCTTCATACTGACAATCTCCTTGGTTGCCTTTTAACAGTGGTGACAGTTCGCAAGTTTTTCCCAGAGCAGGTTGCCATGGTGTTTTTCCTTTGCATATAAAGTGATTGTTTAAACTTTTCGTACACCTATTCAGCTCTGCTTGTGAAACCAAAAAATATGAGTTAAGTCCGAAGTTGTAGACCAAGAAGTTATTTTTTAATTGTATCTTTATGACTCTTTGTTTATGTTCAAAAGGAACTTCTATCAGTTTGTAGACTTCTGATGGTTCACTCTGTATTAAAGGTAGTTCTGCCTTGATTACCAACTTATTGTCAATTATGAGTCCATGCGCTCTCATAAGGTTGTATACATCATGTAGTTGGTTGTTGCCTTGCTGCCCTGGTATTTGTAGTTTTGATGGCAGCTTTTCTCTAATGAGCATTAATTCCCTGTTTAGTTGTGTAGGAATTATAAGAGCTGGGTTAATTCTTCCATGGTTCAAATCTATTAACAACTCAATTATAGAGTTTTGAATCTTCTCACATTCGCTTAGTAAAATGTTGATTTGGGCTACCAACATCTGAAACTGGATGGCCATTTTATCTCTGTTGATATTTTTGATGATTTCCGAGTGGTATGTGTTGATTTTTTTTATTTATTTTCGTAAATTGAATGTTTACTTCATTGATATTTTTATTTATGATATTTGCCGTGGAATTTATCAGCGAGACTTGGACCTTTAGTCTTTCCTTGATGTTGTGCTGGTAGTTGAGTAATATTCTTAAGTTAGATTCTATTTGGTCTTGATTATCAGCATCCATTAATCCAAACAGCATGTTATAAATGGAGCCAATCCATTCTAAAGGAGCTCTTCGTTGCTTTTGTTGTAAACAATCAAACAGCGATATAACCGTGCATGCTTCTTCAAATTCTGATAGTAGACTGCAATGATTCTTTATTCGGTGCAGGCAGGTTGGTATCATGTTCATCTGTTCAAAATATGGGTGGAGATCGTAGTATATTACTAAATCCCAAGTGGAGGTTATGACGTCCATTTTCCCCAGTGAATCCAAATAGATTGTTGTATTCTCTGGTAGCTCTCCTACTGCTCCATTGTTTCCTGTTTGACCACTGACTGCCTTTACCGTATTTTTTGGCGTAATACATAACATAAGTATAAGTATTAGCGCATATATATTTAGACTTGGTCTGCACTTTGGTGGTTTTCTTGGTTGGCATGTAGTTAATACTCGTGATTTTGACTCGATCGCGTGCTCTTCTTGATTGCTATCTGGAGATTTAATCAGGGGACATATTTTTTGTACTGGTCTTTTGAGCGTGCTATTCTGTAGTTTCAGTGTTACAACACGAACTCGACCAAGTCCTGGATGACTTTCTATTACTCTACCGAGCGGCCATTTTGTTGGTTGTGTATTCTCATCTTTTAATATAACTATGTCACCTTCTTTCACATTTTCTGCGGGTGTTTTCCACTTATTTCTCTGCTGGAGGGTATGTAAATATTCATTCTTCCAACGTTTCCAAAAATCTCGCTGAATTTTTTGTATAAGCTTCCATTTATTTAATGTTGATATTTTGGTATCCTCGTTTGGAGACGGCATTGATACTAACGGTCGACCAATAAGAAAATGTCCTGGAGTTAGAGCATCCACTCCGTTTTCATCATTAATAGCATATAGCGGGCGTGAATTTAATGATGCTTCAATTTGGGCTAGGACGGTTGAAATTTCTTCAAACGTTAGCTTTGTATCTCCAATTGCTCTTTTTAAATGATATTTCATTCCTTTTACCCCAGCTTCCCACATTCCACCAAAATGTGGACTTGCCGGTGGAATAAAATGCTGCTTATTGGGTAAAATTGGTGCGATTTCGCAATTTTTCTTTATTGCTCCTTTGAAATCACTGTCGAGCCATCTGCTTGCCCCTACAAAATTGCTTCCATTATCCGAATATATGTGAAGAGCTTTACCTCGTCTGCCAAAAAATCTTCTTAGCGCTGCCAAAAATGCTTCTGTTGATAAGTCACTGACTGCTTCAAGATGTATGGCCTTAGTCGAAAGGCAAACAAATACTGCGATGTATCCTTTGAAAGATTTTTGTCCTCGCCCTTTAGAACACCTTATTTGAAAAGGTCCAGCATAGTCCACTCCAGTATGTGTGAATGGACTTGATGTTGTTACTCTAGCTAAAGGCAGATCACCCATGATTTGTGTTGCAGCAACTTGTTTGAATCGTATGCATTTACAACAGTTTCGTAGTTATACAATGCTTAACTAAATTTTTTTTTCGAAATATTTTGAAGTAATTTCTTCGTATGCTTCTTCGACTTCATCATTGAAGTATTTTGCCAACTCGTTGGTATAGGCATTTTTGATGTCAACAAATAACATTTCTAAATATTTGATTTGGCTATTACTGATAGTGCTATCGAAGCTCATTTCAGACATTTTTTTATACAAGTTTCTAATTTTTCGCATAAAGATTGTTACCTTTGGATCTGTTTTTTCTTGTGGGGGATGTTTTTTCTTTCTCTCTGGCTTGAATATTACTTCATCGGATAAAGCGTTTTTGTATTTTTGTACTATTTCCTCTATTTTTGCCTTAGTGACACCGTAGGTATCTTTTTTGAAGTAGTCTTCTTCTTCAAAGCCATCCGCCAAAAGTTTTTCATGGTTGGAGTCCAGATCCTTTTGGTATTTCCAGAGGTTTTTTACCACTTCCTGGGCCTTTGCTCTTGTTACTGGTGTTCCTGCTATTTTGTTGTAGATTTGCAGTACTCTTTCTGCTATATCTAATTGGGAATCTAGTGTTTTTTCTCGATTTATTCCCATGTTGATTGATATATGTATGTATATATGTTATTATTTTTTTTTTTTAATTTCCGCTATTCTCCAAAAGGAATCTTTTAGAGGAATTTGGTTTGGTCGCCTGGTTGACCTTGCTGTGCCTCGACTCACAGCGGATGATATTCCTTTTGGATTGCAAAAAATTTTATAGTGCGTATAGTTTTAATTTTTTTTTACTAATACGGCTTTTATATTGTTCGGACATGGGCAAAGAGAACTCTTTGTGCTGCGAGCGTAAAAAAATTTATACGTACACAAATTCAGAGCATAATTATTTCAGCGAGAAAACGATTCAGTTCGCCTTCAACAGTGATGGAAGCAGTTTGATGCTTTTTTTTTGTCCGTAACAACAGTGGGCGACTGATGTATGAAATTTTTTTAAAATGATTAAGATTAGTTTGGAAATTTATTATTTTTTATTTTAAACTAGCTGGCCCGGCAGACGTTGTCCTGCCTAAAATTTATTCCTATAAAGCTATAAAACTGTCAATTCTCTGAACAAAAGAGATATACATATATTCACCGCGACAAACCTAATTTCTCCTTTCCCTCTCTCTGTATCTATCTCTATCCTTTTATATATATAGATATACAAAATGTATGGGAAAATAATTTTTTTTTTTTGCAATTTTCGGGAATTTTATTGGATATTCTCCTATTCTGGCCAGAGGACAATCTGGATTGGTGTCAATCATCCAAATCGGTGCAGGCGTTCTTGAGTTATACGCGTTTGTACTAATGCCACTTTCTTTTATATATATAGATATACAAAATGTATGGGAAAAAAAATTTTTTTTTTTGAATTTTTCGGGAATTTTATGGGATATTCTCCTATTATGGCCAGAGAACAATCTAAATTGGTGTAAAGCATCCAAATCGGTGCAGGCGTTCTTGAGTTATACGCGTTTGTACTAACGCCACTTCCTTTTATATATATAGATTTTCTAAATAGTGTTAAATGTAGCCATTTGAAATCAAATGAAGTATAATTTTGTATGCCATTTTCAACTCTTTCAAATTGAAAATGGGTTAATTTTGTATGCTTTTATATTGAAATTGCAATTAATTCGAATGTGAATCGAAATCAATCAACATTTATTTTTTATTAAATTTGTATCTACAAACATACCTATTTTTAATATAACCTCTATTTTCATGTTCTAGATGTTCTTTTCATCAACACACGAAGTTACGAAAATTTTTTGAATTTTGCCTCACTTTGCAATTTTAAGCACACTACTACATGCTTACGCTCTCTGCTTGTTCGCTTGTGGTGTTGCCCATGCTTGATATTGTTCCTTGAGCTTGATAATTCGGCTCGGTTGGACCAAAAAATGTTAATCCTTACCGCTGGTGGGGGGATACAACATTAGGTATAGTGAGTTTGTATCAACTGACTTTATTTCCGTTCTTACACTAGCTTATATACTCTGTTCTTATCTATATATGTACATATGTATGTGCCTTAATGTGATATGGCATATAACTATTTATTTATTGTTATTTATTTAGGTATGTGTATGTACATATGTATGTTTACATACCGATAATTTCTAATACATGTAGGTATGTATTATTTGTTTAGGTCGCTTACAACTGATAAGCATATTTGACCATTTGCTAAGTGTTAAATTATTATCTTATACTATTTAGTGGACTGTATGTATGTATATTTGAAATAATATTAATTTAATTATGTTCATGCATGAACATTTTGCGGGCGGCCAGAAAGATGAATAGTAATTTTATCCTTAGACTTACATTTATATAAGATATAAAGTATTAATAAACATATGGCCAATAAAACTACTAGTATTAGGGATAAGTGGCCGCTGTGATTTTTATACTCAGCTGTACTAGTACACAGAGTATTATAGTTTTAATCACATAACGGTGGATTGTAACAGAATGAAATAATCGAGATAGATATAGACTTATATATATCAAAATGATCAGCGTGAAAAGAGAAATCGATTGAGCCATGTCCGTCCGTCCGTCCGTCCGTCTGTCCGTCTGTCCGTCCGTCCGTCTGTAAACACTCTAACTCGCGCAAAAATTGAGATATTTTGATGAAATTTGAAATGCAAGTTGGTATCGACACTGGGACGGCTGGTATTGAAAATGGGCGAAATCGGACCATGACCACGCCCACTTTTCCTATATAGAAAAAATCGGAAATTTGGTATCTTAGCCACTAATATAGCTACAGCGATGAAACTTTACCCACGTGTTGAGCTCAGGCCCCTATGAAGAAATTTGATTTAATTTTGGAAAATGGGCGGTGCCACGCCCACTTATTAAGGAGCAAACATTGAAATCTTTATGAGTCATAACTCAGAAACTGTTGAAGATATATCGATGAAATTTGGTACGCGTGATGTACTTACTTAGGAAAATGTTTGCACGAAAAATTGTTAAAATCGGTTGACGGCCACGCCCACTTTTATATATGGGAACTATAAAGGGACCTAATAAAAACATTTTAAGCGATATCTCTGTCAAATATAAAGATATATCATTGAAATGCCAGGAGTCCACCTGCGGACATACAACGAAAAACACAAAAAGTTTGGAAAATGGGTGTGGCACCGCCTCTTTTTAGAAGCTGGAATATACGAGATTTCTGCGCCCATAACTCGACAAATAATTGATATATAATGACGAAACTTGGTGTGTACACTTTTATTATTTGTGGTAATACATGTTGAAAATTTTAGCGAAATCGGTTGACGACCACGCCCACTTTTATATATGGGTATTATAAAGTGGCCTAATAAAAACATTTTAAGCGATATCTTTGTCAAATATAAAGATAATTCATTGAAATTTTGTGGCAAGAGTTCCACAATAGACCGGAAACAAAAAATAGAAAAATTTTGGAAAATGGGCGTGGCACCGCCTCTTTTTAGACAAAGGAATATACGAGATTTCTTAGCCTATAACTCGACAAATAATTGAGATATTATGACGAAACTTGGTTTATACACTTTTATAACTTGTGTTAATAGACACGCAAAAATTTATTGAAATCGGTTTATGACCACGCCTACTTTTTAACAAAGATATTTCTGGAACACCCTTTGGGAATTTGTAACGTGACATCTTTGTAACTAGTCATAAAGGAATGAAATTTTGCACAAAGAATAATATTCATATGCTTAGTTGGATGACTGATAAAAATTTTGAAAATGGGCGCGGCTACGCCCACTTTAGGCAGCACTTCCTTTATATAAAGTACCTACACCGTGTTTCCATCAAATGCAAACAAACAATGAAAGCATACAGCTGTGTATCTAATGTTCGATGCCACTCGAACTTAGGCTTCCTTACTTGTTTAAGCTGAAATTACTTAATTTTAGTTCGTTGTTTGTCAATTTTTCAATATCTTTTCTAATTTTCTCCAACTGTTTGTTGCTGGTGATATTGTTGAGTTGAAGTGGTATTATCTTGTCATCCGAAATTTAATTTATTGCTGTAGCTATTGGATCCTGTTCTGGACTGATTGTATTCTGCATCTTGAATATTTGAAGACCTGACAACGTGATGCCTTCATGCCTGGCTGTACAACCGGACTTGATGGAAAGAATGCCCTGTGCTGGAATTGCCATAATTTCTGTTTTACCATTTCCGCAGTCCAAATGCAAGGTGGAATTTTGGAATATTTTGTAAATCCACTTGTTGTATTGGAATAATTCTGCCCAAAATGGAACTTTTTTCGTTTCTTCATACTGACAATCTCCTTGGTTGCCTTTTAACAGTGGTGACAGTTCGCAAGTTTTTCCCAGAGCAGGTTGCCATGGTGTTTTTCCTTTGCATATAAAGTGATTGTTTAAACTTTTCGTACACCTATTCAGCTCTGCTTGTGAAACCAAAAAATATGAGTTAAGTCCGAAGTTGTAGACCAAGAAGTTATTTTTTAATTGTATCTTTATGACTCTTTGTTTATGTTCAAAAGGAACTTCTATCAGTTTGTAGACTTCTGATGGTTCACTCTGTATTAAAGGTAGTTCTGCCTTGATTACCAACTTATTGTCAATTATGAGTCCATGCGCTCTCATAAGGTTGTATACATCATGTAGTTGGTTGTTGCCTTGCTGCCCTGGTATTTGTAGTTTGGTGGCAGCTTTTCTCTAATGAGCATTAATTCCCTGTTTAGTTGTGTAGGAATTATAAGAGCTGGGTTAATTCTTCCATGGTTCAAATCTATTAACAACTCAATTATAGAGTTTTGAATCTTCTCACATTCGCTTAGTAAAATGTTGATTTGGGTTACCAACATCTGAAACTGGATGGCCATTTTATCTCTGTTGATATTTTTGATGATTTCCGAGTGGTATGTGTTGATTTTTTTTATTTATTTTCGTAAATTGAATGTTTACTTCATTGATATTTTTATTTATGATATTTGCCGTGGAATTTATCAGCGAGACTTGGACCTTTAGTCTTTCCTTGATGTTGTGCTGGTTGTTGAGTAATATTCTTAAGTTAGATTCTATTTGGTCTTGATTATCAGCATCCATTAATCCAAACAGCATGTTATAAATGGAGCCAATCCATTCTAAAGGAGCTCTTCGTTGCTTTTGTTGTAAACAATCAAACAGCGATATAACCGTGCATGCTTCTTCAAATTCTGATAGTAGACTGCAATGATTCTTTATTCGGTGCAGGCAGGTTGGTATCATGTTCATCTGTTCAAAATATGGGTGGAGATCGTAGTATATTACTAAATCCCAAGTGGAGGTTATGACGTCCATTTTCCCCAGTGAATCCAAATAGATTGTTGTATTCTCTGGTAGCTCTCCTACTGCTCCATTGTTTCCTGTTTGACCACTGACTGCCTTTACCGTATTTTTTGGCGTAATACATAACATAAGTATAAGTATTAGCGCATATATATTTAGACTTGGTCTGCACTTTGGTGGTTTTCTTGGTTGGCATGTAGTTAGTACTCGTGATTTTGACTCGATCGCGTGCTCTTCTTGATTGCTATCTGGAGATTTAATCAGGGGACATATTTTTTGTACTGGTCTTTTGAGCGTGCTATTCTGTAGTTTCAGTGTTACAACACGAACTCGACCAAGTCCTGGATGACTTTCTATTACTCTACCGAGCGGCCATTTTGTTGGTTGTGTATTCTCATCTTTTAATATAACTATGTCACCTTCTTTCACATTTTCTGCTGGTGTTTTCCACTTATTTCTCTGCTGGAGGGTATGTAAATATTCATTCTTCCAACGTTTCCAAAAATCTCGCTGAATTTTTTGTATAAGCTTCCATTTATTTAATGTTGATATTTTGGTATCCTCGTTTGGAGACGGCATTGATACTAACGGTCGACCAATAAGAAAATGTCCTGGAGTTAGAGCATCCACTCCGTTTTCATCATTAATAGCATATAGCGGGCGTGAATTTAATGATGCTTCAATTTGGGCTAGGACGGTTGAAATTTCTTCAAACGTTAGCTTTGTATCTCCAATTGCTCTTTTTAAATGATATTTCATTCCTTTTACCCCAGCTTCCCACATTCCACCAAAATGTGGACTTGCCGGTGGAATAAAATGCTGCTTATTGGGTAAAATTGGTGCGATTTCGCAATTTTTCTTTATTGCTCCTTTGAAATCACTGTCGAGCCATCTGCTTGCCCCTACAAAATTGCTTCCATTATCCGAATATATGTGAAGAGCTTTACCTCGTCTGCCAAAAAATCTTCTTAGCGCTGCCAAAAATGCTTCTGTTGATAAGTCACTGACTGCTTCAAGATGTATGGCCTTAGTCGAAAGGCAAACAAATACTGCGATGTATCCTTTGAAAGATTTTTGTCCTCGCCCTTTAGAACACCTTATTTGAAAAGGTCCAGCATAGTCCACTCCAGTATGTGTGAATGGACTTGATGTTGTTACTCTAGCTAAAGGCAGATCACCCATGATTTGTGTTGCAGCAACTTGTTTGAATCGTATGCATTTACAACAGTTTCGTAGTTATACAATGCTTAACTAAATTTTTTAAGCCAGTTACCCAATATTGTCGTCTAATGAGTGATTCTGTTAATCGGTTTCCACCGTGTATTGTCGCATGATGAGCATCTTTCATTATCATTGTAGTCAAGTTTGATTTCGGTAAAATTATTGGATGTCTTGAGCTATATGGTAGGCCTGCATTTGTTAGCCTACCTCCTACTCTTATTATTCCGTTTTTATCTATGAAAGGGTTGAGGTTTCCGATTTTGCTGGAATTGCTTACTGGGGTTTTGTCCAATAGCTGTTTCAGTTCCTCTTTATAAATTTGCCTTTGCAATTGCTTTATAATCGTCAATTTGGCTGTCTGAAGTTCTTCTGCTGTTAAATTTGAAGATTGGTGATTTTTGTTTCTTGTACCAAAACGTAATATGTAAGCCATCACTCTTTGTAGTTTTAACCAATTTGAGTACCGATTTATCAAATTTTCCATGAAGTCGCCTTGATTTTGTGAAGTCAATAAAACTGTTACTGTAGTAGGAATTTTTGTAGTTGGTTCTCTTTCTTTCGTTGATGAAAGCCATTTGGGTCCGTTCCACCAAATATCCATATCTACACTCAAAAAAAAAATTTCTCTCGATCAAAGACATAATTTACCTTATTTTGAACACGCGTCCCAATACAAAATTTTCTTTGTTTTGTGTAAATTTTCTCAAAAATGTGGAAAAAACATAAAAAAAACATTCAAACAAATTCGTTGCCATGGGAATTTGTATGGGAATTTAATTTCTCAAAATTAAAGAAATCAAGTCTTCAAAACAAGGAAAGTTGGGAATGGAATGGCGCTTAAAGAATTTTTCATTATTTTAATGTATGAATTTTTTCAAAACAAGTATATGAAACCATGGTAACGCATGTAACAACAATATTTTATAAACCTTTTAACATGTTTTAAGGAAAATTTACTCAAAACAAAGAAAGTAGTGTTCAAAATAGGTAAACAATTTCTTTGACCCCTCCATATATTTTTTTTCTCTCAGTGTAGTAATTTGGGAGAAGATATACCTCTTGAAGCCACATCTGCTGGATTATTTTTTGTGTTGACATATCCCCAGGTTGTTTGTGGTATAAGTTTTTTAATTTCTTCGACTCGATTTCTTATGAATTTGTCCTTGTTTTTGTGGTTTTCAATCCAACCCAGGGTTATTGTTGAATCACTCCATGCGTAGGTTTTGTAACTCCTCGTAATGGTTTTAGATATTTTATTCATCAATTTCGCTAGTAAATGAGCAGCACATAGCTCCAATTTTGGCAAAGTTTTACGATTTTTAAGCGGATTAACTTTTGTTTTTGCAGATAAAATTTTTACGGAGTTGCCAACTTTAGCATATACCACTGCAGCATACGCTTTTTCTGAAGCATCACCAAATCCGTGAATTTCAAGTTTAGATTGCATATGAGTCTCTATCCATCGCGGAATGCGCATTTCTTCCAGTGCACCAATAGTTTCAGTAAACAGCTTCCATTCTACTTGCAGATCATCTGAAAGTTTTTCGTCCCATCCAACATTTTGAATACAAAGTTTTTGCATATATAATTTTGCAATTACTGTGACCGGTGATAACCAGCCCAGTGGATCAAATATTTGGGCAATTTGTGACAGAACACTTCTCTTTGTGATTTTATCCGAACCTTCTAAATTGATTTTGAACCGGAACTGATCTTCTTTTGGATCCCAATATAGCTCAAGTGTTTTCACTGTGTCGTTCTCTTTTATTTGAATCACTTCATTATCTCCTATGGATGTGATATTTTCGGTAATTGTTTCGCAATTTGATAGCCATTTCCTTAAATGAAATCCAAATGAATGCAGATGCTTGCTGATTTCCTTTTGGATTAAAATACATTGATGAGTCGAATCGGCACCAGTCATGAGATCATCCATGTAAAAATCTTCTTTTATAATTTGCTGAAGCCAACTGTATTCACTTGAGCACTTGTTAGCGATTTCAAATAAAGTGCGCACTGCTAAATATGGTGCCGAAGCAAATCCATACGTCACAGTTGTAAGCTCGTATTCTTCTATTTTGTCTAAAGGATTGTCCCGCCACAAAATTCTGTGACATGGTTGATCTTTTTTTGCAATTTTAATTTGCCGGAACATTTTTTCAACATCAGCTGTAATTACCACTTTCCAAAGTCTCCACTTGAGGATTATATCGTACACATCTCTCTGCAACTTAGGTCCTGTAAACATGATATCGTTGAGGCACTTTCCATTGGATGTTTTCGCCGATGCATCAAAAACCACACGGAGTTTTGTTGTTGATTTGTTCTCACGTATAACAGCCTGGTGCGGTAAATAATATTTTCCATTTTCCTTTTCGTTTGCTTTTATCATGTGCCCAAGGTTTATGTATTCGTGAATGAATTCCTTGTAGTCTTCGCTTAGCTTTTTATTCCTTTTAAATTTAGCTTCCATTGACATCAAACGAGCAACTGCCTGCTTTCGAGAATTCCCCAGCGCCATGTCATCTTTGAACGGAATTTCTACAATGAATCGCCCATCAGTGTCTTGTTTTGTGGTTTCTTCAAATTTTTTCAGACAGATTTCGTCGTCTAATTTATTTTCTTCTTCATGCTCTTCTTCTAATTCCCAAAATCTTTCAAGGTTGGATATTGCGGAAGTTACTTTGCCAGTTTTCTCTTGTTTTATTATCCCGGACAGAATCCAACCAAACTTTGTAGCTTGCCCAAGAATTCCGTTGCATTTTTTTATTCCTTTTTCTAGAATTCTGCCGAAGATATCACCACCAATTACCATGTCGATTCGATCCGCTTTGTTGAATAATGGATCAGCAAGGGTGTGGTTCTCCCAGTTTTTGAAATTGAACTTGAAAGATCGATCTGGTTGGGCAGTGGTTAGTGTTGGCAAAACAATGGCATCCACATTTTCCAGGTGTTGGCTAATTGGACTTGGACCTTGTACTTTGATTCACCAACTACCACATCTCCTAGTCCATGGATTTTCGTCATTGTTTTCTTTTTTGGCACACCTAATATCTGCGCTGCTTCCTCAGATATCGATATTACTTGTGACTTGATCGAGAAGAGCTCTCAATAAAATATCTTCACCATTGGTGGCTTTTGCTTTGACTTGAGCTGTGGCCAGAATTACGGTCTGTCCTGTCTTTGTGGACATTGTTGATTTGTTCTGTAAACTTTCGAAGTGTAGGAGTTCGTGATGATTGTTGTTTTGAAATCTTTTGAATTTTGTGTTGCTGGTACAGGTTTCTACCCTTTTATGACTTAGGCACCTGTAGCAGACTTGATTTTCTTTGGCATATTTATGCCTCTCATCTACCGATATGCTTCTGAATTTTCTACATTCGGTTATTAAGTGACCTGGCTTTTTGCAATAGGTGCATTGCTTAAATGGTTGCCTTTCGTTGGTCGTTGTGTGATTGGCCTTGAAGTTTTGCTGCTTGCGGTTTTTATAACTTTGCTCCTTTTCGGCCACAGCTTTCAGTGTTTGATAATATTGATCCAGAAAATCTATTATATCATCTAATTTTTGGATTTCTCTGATCTTTTTTTTATCACTTGCTCATATAATTTGAGTCCCTCTTTGTCTAATTTGCGGACAATAACTCGAGCAATAAATGGATCAGCTTCTTCTATATTAGTGCCTAGTGACTGTATTGCGTTAAGACACTCATTTGTGGTGTCGAGCAGTTGTCTCACACTTTCAGCGTTGTCGCTATTTATTTGTGGTTGATCCATTATTCTGTCCCACTGTGTTGTGAATAGAATACGTTTGTTCTCGTATCTTTGCTTAAGAAGACACCATGCTGCTTCATAATTTTCAGCTGATATTTGAAGATGTTGTATCAGTCTGGCAGCTTCTCCTTTTATGCAAAGACGGAGTCGTAGCATTTTTCTGAGCTTGAAAGTTACTCATTTTTGTGAACCATATCTTGGAACACGTTGTAGAAATTAGCCCATTCTTTGATGTCCCCATAAAATGGTGGAATTTTTAATTTTTCTAATTCTAAATTAGGGCGAGAGACAATTTTGGGCTAATTTTTCACTGAACATCTTTCTATATGTCCAAGATTTCCGAAATATTTTGAAGTAATTTCTTCGTATGCTTCTTCGACTTCATCATTGAAGTATTTTGCCAACTCGTTGGTATAGGCATTTTTGATGTCAACAAATAACATTTCTAAATATTTGATTTGGCTATTACTGATAGTGCTATCGAAGCTCATTTCAGACATTTTTTATACAAGTTTCTAATTTTTCGCATAAAAATTGTTACCTTTGGATCTGTTTTTTCTTGTGGGGGATGTTTTTTCTTTCTCTCTGGCTTGAATATTACTTCATCGGATAAAGCGTTTTTGTATTTTTGTACTATTTCCTCTATTTTTGCCTTAGTGACACCGTAGGTATCTTTTTTGAAGTAGTCTTCTTCTCCAAAGCCATCCGCCAAAAGTTTTTCATGGTTGGAGTCCAGATCCTTTTGGTATTTCCCGAGGTTTTTTACCACTTCCTGGGCCTTTGCTCTTGTTACTGGTGTTCCTGCTATTTTGTTGTAGATTTGCAGTACTCTTTCTGCTATATCTAATTGGGAATCTAGTGTTTTTTCTCGATTTATTCCCATGTTGATTGATATATGTATGTATATATGTTATTATTTTTTTTTTTTTAATTTCCGCTATTCTCCAAAAGGAATCTTTTAGAGGAATTTGGTTTGGTCGCCTGGTTGACCTTGCTGTGCCTCGACTCACAGCGGATGATATTCCTTTTGGATTGCAAAAAATTTTATAGTGCGTATAGTTTTAATTTTTTTTACTAATACGCAGTGTTGCCAGAATATTTTGAAGCTTATAGCTAAATTAAATAAAAAAAATTGCTAAAAATAGCTAAATAATTTTTTTCATAGTTAAAATAAATAGCCAAATTTTTTTTTTTCAAAAATAGCTAAATAATGATTTATTTAAAAAGACGTGACATAAAACAACTTCACATATATGAATATTTATATATACATATATTATATATTGTAGCCATACATATATTTGTTTGTATGTTCTTATATATGTACGTCGCATAATAAGATTATTACAATGAAAAAAATCAATTCATTACATATGTATGTATGTATGTATGTACATTCAATTGCAGTATTAAAATAAATTATAATAGCGACTAGTTAATATTTAAACTTTAGTTAAAAATTTGATTCAATAACATTTCAGAAATCATATCTTCTTCATTTAATTCACAATTGAATTATTATTAACTGAAGTCATTGCTTTAATAATATCGTTAGGAATTTTAAAGTTATTACTACATTTTTCAAGCCTTTTTAGACCATACCTAACAGTCAACAGAGAGTTTAACATAAATAATTGCATTCTATTTCTTCGCTTTGTTTTTATTACGTTCATAACAGAAAATCTACGTTCTATTTCTGTATTACTAAGCGGTAGGATTAGAAAATTAAACACAAAAGATTGTAGTTATTCAAACGGATTTTCGTTAAGAGCATTTCTAAGCTTTCTTACGTCTACCCAAAACTTTATTGTAGAGGTAGTTCCCTTCCATGGGTATGCGTGTAGTTTTTCCATTGCATTTCTAAAATAGTGATTTCCTCCGTGTTAAAGTGATCCTTTTCATCCTTGAAAGTGTCAAATATTTTTGGCTTATTTACAGAAAAAAATTCAATATTTTTTAAAGACTGAATATTCTGCGGTAAGCGTTGGCGGAGTTGCTCAATTAACTTGATAATAAAGTTCTGAAAAATTTTACGAATACACCGAGAAAAGGACGGTTTAAATATCGCGTATGCCAATGGTCATTTGCGAATTCAAATAGCAAAATGGGCAACAACAAAATGTATGACAGAGTTGCTTTTGCGTACTGCGAAAACCTTATTGCATCCAAGGCAGACCTAGGAAGGTAGGCTCGGTGGCGAATTCAGAAACTACTTTTTTTATTTACAAAGGAAGAGTGCAATGTCAAAATCAAAGCGAATTCACATCATGACCAATAGGAATGGGCGAGTCTCAAGCGAATTCAGATTTTAACTAAGGCGAATTATCATTTTGACATTACACTCTACCAATTACAATAACAAAATACATGGGAAATTTCTGAATTCGCCACCGATCCTACCTTCCTAGATCTGCCTTGATTGCATCAACCTTGCATATGAATGCACCAATAATCGATAAAATAAGGAAGGCAATCCAGACTATCAACTTTTGTATAGTTTGATAATCATAAGGATAAGTATACACTTTCAAGTTTTCATAAACTCGCAGATGACTCATTAGCTTAAAATGATAAACTGATGAGCAAAATAAAGAAATTAAGAAAAATAGCTAAAAATAGCTAAGCTATTAAAAAAAAAGCTAACAAAAATAGCTAATAGCTAAACGCAAATATCTGTAGCTAAACGCCAAAAGTTATAGCTAAATCTAGCTACAAAATAGCTAAAGTGGCAACACTGCTAATACGGCTTTTATATTGTTCGGACATGGGCAAAGAGAACTCTTTGTGCTGCGAGCGTAAAAAAATTTATACGTACACAAATTCAGAGCATAATTATTTCAGCGAGAAAACGATTCAGTTCGCCTTCAACAGTGATGGAAGCAGTTTGATGCTTTTTTTTTTGTCCGTAACTACAGTGGGCGACTGATGTATGAAATTTTTTTAAAATGATTATTAGTTTGGAAATTTATTATTTTTTTATTTTAAATTTTCTCAATAGTGTTAAATGTAGCCATTTGAAATCTAATGAAGTATAATTTTTTATGCCATTTTCAACTCTATAAAATTGAAAATGGGTTAATTTTGTATGCTTTTATATTGAAATTGCAATTAATTCGAATGTGAATCGAAATCAATCAACATTTATTTTTTATTAAATTTGTATCTACAAACATACCTATTTTTAATATAACCTCTATTTTCATGTTCTAGATGTTCTTTTCATCAACACACGAAGTTACGAAAATTTTTTGAATTTTGGCTCACTTTGCAATTTTAAGCACACTACTACATGCTTACGCTCTCTGCTTGTTCGCTTGTGGTGGTGCCCATGCTTGATATTGTTCCTTGGGCTTGATAATTCGGCTCGGTTGGACCAAAAAATATTAATCCTTACCGCTGGTGGGGGGATACAACATTAGGTATAGTGAGTTTGTATCAACTGATTTATTTCCGTTCTTACACTAGCTTATATACTCTGTTCTTATCTATATATGTACATATGTATGTGCCTTAATATGATATGGCATATAACTATTTATTTATTGTTATTTATTTAGGTATGTGTATGTACATATGTATGTTTACATACCGATAATTTCTAATACATGTAGGTATGTATTAGGGGCATTTCAGTTATTACATCTGGGTCTGGGTTAAGATAAATTTTTACTTAAACAATCCGGCTCATAATGAAAATTGGCTGCACTTAAAAAGAACTAAAAAGAAGAAGAAACATATACAACATATACCCAGCAGTAAAAATCTGAAATTAATCCTTTATGAATCACTGATGAAATTCATCATGAGGAGGCATCAGTGAATGCTTTCACATAAAGGCTGCTGAATTTTTTCAAATAAATGGTTTGCTTTCCTCATGCCTATATGACTCCGTTCGGAGCCGGCATAAAACTGTACAATGGTAGGAAAAACAAAAGGAGCACACCTCGAATTGGGAGAGAAGCTCGGCCATAAAACTCGTCAGAGTTATAATAGGGCAAAAACAATTCTTCTGTACGTTGAAAAGAGACAAATACTCCCACAAAAACAATTTGATTGACTTTAAACTTCAAAATAACTGAAAATAACTATTTCAAAACTTATTTTTTTGGAAATTTGAATTTAAATTACTGAAATAAATTATGAAACTCAAATGGCGGGATAGCTATGTATTCCATGTTATAAGGAGAAGCCAGTACGCAGTATAATTTTTCTTCCGGACTTCTTCTTTCCCCTTACGGTCAAAGTAGAAGCTTACAAGAGGCAAATTTGAAATTTGTATTTCCATATATTTTTTATTTTAAATATAATTTGTTTTATAGTTGTCAAATTGAAAAATTTGTCAGAAAATCTGCCGAATGTCAAAAAACCTACCGAAATACAAGCTGGCTCGTGGGTTTATAACCGCCTAGATGGTATTTCGTTTGGTTTTTTCAATATAGCTTGCACGCTTGCATCAACGCAAAACGATAGTGATGAATATTCATCAAAGAATGATCAATGATCATTTAGCAGTGAAACAAATTTACTGCAGGGTATATGTATATATATGTATACATACACAAATGTCACTTTTCAGTTCTGCCAAATCAAAAAAGCACTGTGCTGCCAAATCAGCACGGAAAAAACAAATCGAACAGGGCGGATCAGAAATTGAACCAGCAATTTATCTGGTTTAATCGAGCTGAAATCTTTGTTGTTGCATTTACATGCTAAAATTTTTATCTGGGTTAGGATCACCGTATGTGAAACACGGCTATTATTTGTTTAGGTCACTTACAACTGATAAGCATATTTGACCATTTGCTAAGTGTTAAATTATTATCTTATACTATTTAGTGGACTGTATGTACATATGTATATTTGAAATTATATTAATTTAATTATGTTCATGCATGAACAGTTGGTATGTATTTTTTATATACCAACAACGTTAACAATTTTACTTGGAAGAGTTTTTAGTGCTTAGCACGAAATTTTTATTTTAATGCAATTTTTAATTGTTGGGGTAAGTGGAAAAAAATTCAACAACTATTTACAGCGAAGGCTGAGTGTATAGCTATTAAAATAAAAATTTCGTGCTAAGCACTAAAAACTCTTTCAAGTAAACTTAATATAAATAGGTATTATTATAGTATGATATAATATACAACTACATACATAATTATGTATTACATTTTTGATTTCATTTATCTAATGTGTGTTCAGTACACTACATTGGGTGTTTGTATGATGTGTAATGGTGTGCACACGCGTGTGTTTGTGTTTGTATGTCTATATCTTGTTTTAAGCAATTTTAAGATACATTCCTATAGGTAAATGTATTTTATTGAAAATCAGATTTCAAAAGGTCTTAGTCTATTTTTATGAACTACCATAGATTTTTTCTTATTTTCTATTCTACAGTTATTATTACTAACTATTTCTGTTACTTTGTATGGTGGGCCCACATATAAGTTATCTAATTTATGTCCTGCATTATTTTCCACTACAACTAAGTCTCCTAATTTTATATTACTTTTATTCAGTTTCCTATCATAATATTTCTTTTGCTTAACTTTTGCTTCTTCTAATAAAGTTTTTGCTCTTTGTTGAGCAAATTAACTCAACTGAAGCTTATACTTCTTTACTTCTTTATCATACGCGTCGAAATTGTAAATTGGGTCGATTTTATTGTTCGTGTGTTTAATGTATTTGGCTTTTTGGCAAAAACGAAATCGTATGGGCAATAACCATGAACAGTATTTGGAGTGGTGTTGTAGCAGTATGTAATATACTGTATCCACTCATCCCAATCATTTCTGTTAGCGCTTATATACGAGCGAACGTACTCGTTGAAAGTCCTGTGGCTCCTTTCTACTGCTCCTAACGTCTGATGATGATAAGCGGTTGAAGTTTTCTTATCTATGTGAAGAAGATCGCAAAGTTCTTTTAAAATTTGGTTTTTGTATTCTGTTCCCATGTCAGTGATTATTGTACTCATTGGGCCATATATTAAAATAAAAATTTCAAATATATTTTGTGCTATAGTTTTTGCACATTTATCTATTATTGGTATTGTAACTAGATATTTAGTTAAGTCGCATGCAATTGTTATAGCATACTCGTTAGAGATGAGCGAAACTGCGATTTTTTGATATCTGTGATTTCGGTGATTGCTATTTTTAAATCACTGTGATTTTAAACTGCTATTGCGATTGCATGGACTGGTACAAAATCATCAGTTACCGGTAGAGATTAATTTTGCGTTTTCTGAGCGATATAACCTGTCTTTATTTTATGTTAACAAAATGATAGCAATAACAACGTATTCCGCAGTAATATCGCTGTTTGTAAATATTTTTCAAAGACAAATTGTAAATTCAATAATTTTTTTTTCTTATATTTCTATATACGTATGTGGTCTGCTCAAAAGTGTAAACAAAAAGAAATTTATAATGCTTTTGCGATTGCGATTCACATAGGTGAACTGCTTACTTGCTACATCGATAGCAGTTTCCAAAAAGTAGTGAACTGCTATTTTGAAAAAGTGATCGCAATTGCGATTTGCGATTTTTTATTCACAGTGAAAAAATCACCGTTTGCGATATATCGCTCATCACTAATACTCGTTGCCCTTTTGTGATTTCGGAAGGGGGCCAATAGTATCAATAAGTACAATGTCGAATGCTGTAGCCGGAGTGATACACATTGGTTCTTTAATTCTTGGCCTAACTTTATTCATTCGACATGTATCACACATTTTAACGTATTTGCGTACATCAGATGTCATATTTTTCCAGTAAAATTCGCTTTTCAGTTTATTTAGTAACCTGGAAATTCCGACGTGACCACCAAACAAAGGATGGTTGTGGTACTTTTTTAGTAAATCAACTTTTTCTGACTTTCTTGTAACTATTTTTACTTTCGGAGTTATAGCAATTTTCAAATTCAATAATAAATTATTTCCCTTTTCTTTAAAATCTTTTATTTCTATTTTGTTGAATATTTTTTCCTGTAATGATACTTTTACTTTGTTTAAATTTTTGTTATTGGCCTCCAACTCAAGCCTTGGAAAGAATCTAAATCAAGTTTTCCATTAATAACAAGTGCATATAAATCAAAGGTGCATATTATTTTTCTTGCGCGCTGTAAATAGCATAGCTGTCCTTTGAATTTAAGACAAGCCCATTTTCTGACTTCATTTGTATTTATTACTTCATATACTTTTGGAATATATTTCACTTGAGGTATACTAGATTGAACATCTTGGTTATTGCTAGACTTTTTGTGTTTTGATCTTGTTGTGACTTGGAAAATTTGTCGATTTCCTTTATTTATTTCCTTAATTTCATTAAAATTTATACGTGATAAGGCGTCAGCTACATAATTTTCTCTGCCCCTGATATACTCAATTTCAAATTCGTATTCTTCTAAATCCAATTTCATTCTCGTTAGTTTGGAGGATGGGTTTCTCATTGCAAATAAATATGATAAAGGCCTATGATCGGTTTTTACTAAAAATTTAGTTCCATAAATGTAAGGACGAAAGTAAGGTATGGCCCAGTGAATTGCTGCTAGTTCTTGTTCAATCACAGACTTGTTGCTTTCAGCTTTTGTGAAAGCTCTCGATGCGTACGCGATTGGCAGCTGTTTGCCATTATACTCCTGACTGAGCACTGCACCACAAGCATACTTACTGGCATCTGTGGTGATACAAACTGCTTTTCAAAGTTTGGGTACTGTAAAATTGAAGTGCTCGTAAGTGACTTTTTCAAAAATTTGAATGCATTTTCACATTCTTGTGTCCATAAAAATAACGAATTTTTATTGCATAATTTCGTCAAGTGCCGTGAATAATCAGCGAACATTGGGATGAATCGTCTGTAGTAGTTACAGAATGCCACAAAACGTTTTGCCTCGTTACCATTGGTAGGTTTTGGGTAGTTCTCAATTACTTTAAATTTACTTTCATCAGGCAAGATCCCATCTGACGTACATTTGTGCCCTAAGAAGATGACCTCATGTCTAAAGAAGGTACATTTATCAGGATGTAGTTTTAAGTTAAATTTTCTACAGATGGAAAAGACGTCGTGGAGATTTTTTAGCATATGCGTCTCAGAGCAACCAATTACAACCAAATCATCCATGTACAGGAATGCTTAATGTAGTGCTAATCCGGCGAAGGCTAACGACATCATCCTTTGGAATGAGTTAGGTGCCACCTTTAACCCATAAGGAAGTCTTTTAAATCGAAATGAGCCTTTTTCTTGACCCTTCATCTAGCTCAATTTGATGGAATCCAGACATGAAATCGAGACAAGAAAAATACTTTTCTCTTACCAATTGGTCCAGTATGTCGTCTATGAGTGGTAGTGGGAACTTATCAGCTACCAATTTCTTCTTATTCTTATTCTGTCCTGGTAGCGATTTTTTGGGGACTAACAAGATGGGACTGTTATACTCTGACATTGAGGGCTCAACTATTTTATCATTAATTAACTTTTCAACTTGTCTGTTAACCTCATCTTTTTGGGTATGTGGATTCCTATAATTTTTTATGTATACTGGGTTGGCATCCTTAAGGTGAAGCTTTTGCTTATAAAAATTATTTGCATTAATCGGCTCGGTTTCTAAAGCAAATATGTCTGTGAATTCGGAGCATAGATCAAGTAACTTGTTTTTTATAAAATTCGGAAAATTTTTTGATAGTTTATCTAAAATTTCATCTTTACGACATGTTTTATATGTGTTTGTTAAAATTTCGTAATTAGATAGTTTCTATGTTTGAATTTGTGGATTTTGTAAAACGATGTTTTCATCTGTAATATTGATAATTTGAACATACGGGCTCTTACCAGACGCCAAAGTATTAGCAACGAATACACCTTCATGAATTTGTTGATTTGGAATCAACAAACCTTCTTCAGAGTGAACACATATCTTTCTGACTACGGCCGACCTTGCTGGTAGGGACAAACTGTTTTGAGGAAGGCTGTCAAAAATTGGTTTGGAAACATTTTCATAAAAGTTATTTGGGCGTAAAGTTAACCAACCTTTATTATATTTGTAGGATAATATACAGTTAAACCTTTTGATGAAATCTAACCCTAAAATACCATTGGCAGGTATTGGGAAACTTTTATCTACTATTTGGAAATTGTGGTTAACTTTACTATTATTAATTGAAATGGTGGTAGTTGCAGTTTCTAAGGATTTAATTGTGCCTTGACCTATACCGCTTAATTGAACCTGATGCTTGGAATCTATACCAATTTCATTTTGAATAGAGTTGTGTTTAAAAATGGATATATCGGCGCCAGTATCTATAATAAAAAACCGACTTTTTATATGAAAATGTTGTTTTGAGTGTTACGTAGCTGTTGAGATTTAGTTTAAATATTTTCTGAGTATTTAATTGTTTGTATTCAGGGGCGCATCGCAGTTTTCCGAACCACTTCTTTGATTACAAGATGGTATTTTGTTGTCCGGTTACTTCGGTGCAACTATTAATAAATTTGCTAACAGCCTCATTCATATTTTGAAATTGACCCGCTTCCATTATGATCATTGCCTTCACGGCTGTTTGGGTAGAATACTTGTTAGCTAGGTCTCGCGTCAAGCTATCTGATATATAAGCGCTTTCTAAAGCCTTCGTTAAGTCCTCAATCTTTTGTGTTAGCGGCTGCAGATTTACTATTTGGTCGCATATTCATAATTCTTGCAGAAACTACTTTTACAGACTCACCTTTTACACATCCCAACTAGCACAAATAGTCGTTGAAACGTTAAATTTAATCTTGCTTAGAAGACTTGGACAATCAATTTTCCCAATGACTATGTCAAACATAAGCGAAACCGACAAGTAAACCCTTCGATTTTTCAAAGACATTAGTTCAATTAGCTGACAACGAGCTAGGTATGCTGGGAGTGGCTCAGAGAAATTGAGGCAACGAAGTGCGTATCTCAAAAATTTTTTCTGAACAGATTCCAGCCGATTTATATGTACTTGATAATACGGTCTCCATATAAAAGCAGCATATTCCAGCTTGGATCGGACATATGCCGAATACAACGTTTTATGAGTATAAGGGTTAGTGAAATTCTTACTGTTGCGCCGAATAAAAGCAAGCATAGAAAGCGAATTGGATATGGTATAATTAATGTGCGTAACAAATGAAAAATTTAAATCAAAGAAGACACCAAGGTCCTTGACATAATTAAGCCGAGCTAAAGAAGTACCACAAATTTGATACGAGGTTTGAAAGGGATTCAAAATCTTTGAAAATGTGACTTGGTGGCATTTTTTTATATTAAGCTCAAGACGATTTATCACACACCATGCATAGAGCTTGTCTAGCTCTGCCTGAAGAGTGAGAGAGTCACTTGCTTCACTAATGGTATGATAAACTTTCAGATCATCCGCGTATAATAAAAATTTGACCTTTGAAAAGCAAGAAGCTATATCATTTACATACAGAATAAAAAGTAGAGGTCCCAAAATGCTGCCTTGTGGTACACCGGATGTGCAAGTTATTGTCTTTGAAAGAACTCCGTCCACGACGACAGAGCTCTTTCTGTTATTTAAATACGATTTAAACCATTTAAGGAGACTGGAATGAAAACCCAAGAACGACAGTTTGCCAATTAGGATAGAATGTGATATCCTATCGAAGGCTTTAGCGAAATCTGTATAAATGGTGTCAACTTGTTTACCCATTTGAAACGCCTCAAAGCAGTCGTCGGAGAAAACAGCTAAATTAGTTATTGTAGATCTACCCGCAACGAAACCATGTTGGTGCGGGCATATGTATTGCTTAACGTTGAACCAAATTTTAGTCATGACCACACTTTCAAAAATTTTGGAAATGGTGGTTAACTTAGATATTGGTCTGTAATTGCTAACATGGCCTTTATTGCCACTTTTGAAAATAGGGGAGATGGAAGCTATCTTCCAATCATCCACAAAAATGCCTGACTTCATCGATTTATTGAATATACGTTTTAAAGGGTCAACTAAAGAGTTACAGTTTTTCAGCAGACTGACAGACAGACCATCTAGATCAGTACCTGAAGAAGGCTTAAGATTATTTATGCCCTCGGCAATATCATCTTCACAGCAGACCATGAGTCCAGGATTGAGGGTGGCAGGGATAGCCGAGCCCATAGCAAAATTAGGGCAATCCTCACCGCGCGTTTCCTCATCTGAAACGAAATTTGATGCAAAGAAATCAGCGAATAGATTTACTGCATCAGTAATAGAACTTGCATTCACGCCATTATACGAAACATTACTGGGAATATCGGAAACCCCTTTTTTTGACTTGAGATATCGCCAAAAATACTTGGGATTTGTTTTTATATTAGTTTCAATAGAAGATATATAACTATTGTATCGAGAATTATTTAGATATGTAAATTCGTCTCTGTAGGTACAGTATAACGACAAATAATGGCTATCGTTAGTAAGTTTGTATTTTTTAAAAAACTTATTTCTCAAGTTCTTTAAACGCTTTAGATCTCGAGAAAACCAAGGCAACTTATACATTCGCTCTTTGAAAACTGGCACATTATCTTTACAATAATTAAGAACAATATTTTAAAAATTTTTAAAACATAATGCAACATCATCAGAGCCAAGTACATCATTCCAATTAACATCACAAAAAATAGCATTTAAGTGTGAAAAGTCACACCGCGCATAATCAAAAGAAACATTTTGGTTTGTTTTCGGAATATCAAAATATTCAAAAACACCAATTTCAAGCATTAAGGGTAGGTGATGTGTATTTGGCTGAGATAAACAAGATGGAGCATGAAACAGGTCAAACTTAATATTAGGGCTTATGAAAATAAGGTCTAATAGACGATTGATGCTATTATAAAAGAAATTTATTTGGGATAGACCACAGCTAAGAAAGCTATCAGCGAGATAAGTCTCAGAGTTACTTGTTATGTTAGCAGGAGTGAGAGAAATATTATTGTCCAAACGCCGCCAGTCAATGCCACTTAGGTTGAAGTCCCCCAAAATGCACAGCTGATTACTACCAATATTATTATGTAGAGATAAAACATTGTCTACATGAGCTTTATATAGTGTCTCACTACTGGATGGAGGTATGTAAGAAGCGCAAATATATATCTGCTCTGATGCACATTGAATTCGAACACAAAGTTGGTCCAATAAGGTGTCACTCTGCTCTAAATCAACATGTGTCGCATTAAGACAGCAACGGGAGGCTACCAGTACGCCACCACCTCTTTCGTGACCAGTCTTGACCACATCACGATCCTTGCGAAAAACGCTATAGTAATTGAGGTCAAACAACTCAGCATCGAAGAATGTATTATTGAGCCATGTTTCAATTATAACGAAAACATCATACTCTAACTGTGAGCTAAGTGAACGCAGCGCATCACATTTTGTGCGGATTCCAGATGTGTTATGAAAATATATTTTTATCTTGGAGCAATTGGCTTGAGACGGAACTATGCTTTTTGAAGTGTTGACCCTGGCTTTTCGAAAAAACGAAAAGGACGCACAACCACATTTACAGGCCAGATATTAGCGTTCAATAAATTGTCAAAAAGAGCAACCGGTACCCTCAACTTAAAATTTATACGCTTTAACGTGGCTATATCAGTTTTATCTTTAACCAACATGTAGCATGCAAAAGAATTTTTATTAGCTCGACAACGCTTAGCTACGTAATTAATTATATCATCTCCAGTTACAGTTGTTGCAAAAGAAGATAAATGCAACCATTTATATTGCACAGCTACATTTAATTCAGCATTGGCATTTGTACCAACGACAACAGATTGTTTTTTACGCTTTTTATTTACAGAAATAGACCACTGTTCTTCAGCAGCAGAACCAGACGGTTGTGAAGATGTATGTATATTAGTTGCGATTTGATTAGCAGTAGCTGGATCAATTTGTGTATCAACTTTCGATGGTTGAGTAAATTGTGGGCGATCAGCAACAACAGTTTGCCCTTTAGGCGATAGAGAGTCGGAGACTGCAACGACTGTTTTACTCAATTCAGCATTTGCACCAACACCACCAGCATTATTAGCGCACAAGGTTTTGTTAGTGGGCAATGGAGAGTTAGATGCACTCTCAGCGGCCGATGCACTCTCATCCACAACCGCATCAGCACTTGAAGCTTTGACTTAATTTAATAGTAATAGTTAGGAGTTTATCTCTCAATTCACTAAACTCTCCTAATAAAAGTTCATTTTCCTCTGCAGTGGTAATATCAAAACTTGTGTGGATTATATTTTGTATACAATTATAATTTTCTATCAGTACATAACTATGTTTCTGAATAGTTTCATTTGTAATGGGTATGTTTTTGTTTAGGCATTTATAAGATTTTTTGAATTCGGATTTATATGTTTCAATTTAATTGCATATTTTATCAAATTGCGTATCCATACCATTACAAATGCATGAGTTGAAGTTAAATACGTAAATATATACATATGTTGTTGATTAGAAAATAAGTTAGTTAGTACACCAAATAAGTAAGTTTCTGTATACATATCTGTAAAAGAAAACTTTTATTTAATAATGAAAGAAAAAATAAATTTGTCTTATCCTCTGGTCTCCATCATGCATTCTGCTGTCGTTTCCATCGCTGGCTTCACTATTCTCGATCGTCATAACTTCAATTTGCATTTAGTATTAAGCATATGTTCATATACATATGTATGTAAGTGTAGTTCTCATATGGGTTTCGTTTTAATTTAATTTTTATTTTTTTTTTTTTGCTAAATTTGAGCTCAGATTTGAAGGTGTACTGTTTTTGTAATTTTCAGAGTGTTGGCGCGAGCTCACATGGAAAAGTGTCACCTCTTTTTTTTCACGTGTGCTTTTCACATTTTCGTTCTCTCTAATAACAACGATCTGGTGAGCGGACCGCTGGATACAATTTTCACTTATGTTTTTTACACACTTTATTATTGAATCATGGTCTTAATGCTTGTTTCAAAGGTAGATAAATTACACTCTCTATTTCTGTTAAGAAAATAAACTTGTTCTGAGTGGATTTCGCTTATGCTTTTCACACTTTGGTTTACCGAAAAATTTTGCATGCGCTGATCTTGATGCCGGTTTTCAAGGGTAGATAAATGACGATAAACCCGTTTTGAGTGGCTATGTTTTTCACATGTGATTTTCGCACTTTGATCTTATGAAAAAATGTAGTGTGGCACATGATGTCGTTTTTCAAGGCGTACATATTTTATCTCACTACTCTGGTACAGTTTTTTAAAATTGCATTTTTTTGTGTTTTTAAGTTTTTCTTTCTTTTTTTTGGGTTTAGATTTGGCTTTTTTGATATTTTTTTTGTTTCAAATTTGCGCTTTTTTGGAAAGTTTTTTGTTTTTGAGTGTTTTCTTTTTTTGAATTTTTCAATAATTTTTTTTTTTATAATTTATGGAATGTTCTGATAAGCACACTTTTCTTCACTTATCTACACAAATTAGTTTAATTTAATCGATTCTCAATGATTTTTCGTGACTTTAAAAAAATATATTTTTTTTTTACACGTCCCGTTCAGTTAATAATATATGGAGTAGAAACTGGCAGGATCGCCATGTAGTAAGACCGTATATGCTTCAAGTCAAACAACGTGTTTTATACTCAGCTGTACTGGTACACAGAGTATTATAGTTTTGATTTCATAACGGTGGATTGTAACAGAATGAAATAATCGAGATAGATATAGACTTATATATATCAAAATGATCAGGGTGAAAAGAGAAATCGATTGAGCCATGTCCGTCCGTACGCACGATAACTCGCGCAAAAAATGAGATATTTTGATGAAACTTGGAATGCAAGTTGGTATCGAGACTGGGACGGTTGGTATTGAAAATGGGCGAAATCGGACCATGACCACGCCCACTTTTCCCATATAGAAAAAATCGGAAATTTGGTATCTCAGCCACTAATATAGCTGGAACGATGAAATTTCACCCACGTATTGAGCTCAGGCCCTCATGAAGAAATTTGGTGAAATTTTGGAAAATAGGCGGTGCCACGCCCACTTATTAAGGGTCAAACATTGAAAGTTTTAGATGTCATAACTCAGAAACCGTTGAGGATATATCGATTAAATTTGGTATGAGTGATTTACTTACTTAGGCAAATGCTTTGACGGAAAATTGTCAAAATCGGTTGACGGCCACGCCCACTTTTATATATGGGTACTATAAAGGGGGCTAATAAAAACATTTTAAGCGACATCTCTGTCAAATATAAAGATCTATCACTGAAATTTTGTGGCAGGATTCCAACTACGGACATAAAACAAAAACCACAAAAATTTTGGAAAATGGGCAGTGCCACGCCCACTTACTAAGGGGCAAATATTGAAAGTTTTATAAGCCATAACTCAGAAACCGTTAAAGATATATCGATGAAATTTGGCACGCGTGATATTTACTTAGGAAAATGTGCGGACGAAAAATTACCAAAATCGGTTGACGACTACGCCCAGTTTTCTACATGGGTATTATAAAGTGACCTAATAAAAACATTTTAAGCGATATCTTTGTCAAATATAAAGATAATTCATTGAAATTTTGTGACATAAGTTCCACATAGGACCGGAAACAAAAAATAGAAAAAGTTTGGAAAATGGGCGTGGCACCGCCTCTTTTTAGACAAAGGAATCTACGAGATTTCGGAGCCCATAACTCGACAAATAATTGAGATATTATGACGAAACTTGGTTTATACACTTTTATAACTTGTGTTAATAGACACGCCAAAATTTATTGAAATCGGTTTATGACCACGCCTACTTTTTAACAAAGATATTTCTGGAACACCCTTTGGGAATTTGTAACGTGACATCTTTGTAAATAGAAGTAATAAAGAAATGAAATTTTGCACAAAGAATAATATTCGTATGCTTAGTTGGATGACTGATAAGAATATTGAAAATGGGAAGGCTACACCCACTTTATGCGGCTTTATATAAAGTACCTACACCGTGTTTCCATCAAACGCAAACAGACAATGAAAGCATACAGCTGAGTACCTAATGTTCGATTCCACTCGAACATAGGCTTCCTTACTTGTTGGTTTTAGATTCAAGTAACACTGATTTATTAATATGTAAGAATATCGGAGAAGAGTTAGTGAAGCGTGAGAAAATGCTATGATACACGATGAATGAGTATGGAAATGTTGCTAGCAGAGTTTAAGTGTCCATCATTATGTTTATCAACATTTAAGCACACTACAGTGCTGCCGAACATGGATAAGTATTTTAAAATTTCATTTCTTATGAGTGGATACTTGTCATGTTTTATTTCTGTCATATATGTATAAAACTTACCTTAATTATTAATTTATATACGTACCTACAATTAATTAGCATAGACTGCGACTCGCAATAATATTTCAGAAAAAAGCTCTAATTCCTATTCTTCTTACTAAACTCTACTTTTATTATTCTTCAAATAATTTGAAATACACTTTTGCCACACATTTTTCAATATTAACTAGAAATTTTTTTCAGTTTTTTCGTTTGCCTACAAATCGCACCCTAAATCAAAAAATTGCACAACTCAAAATTTTTTGAATCCATGAATAACGTCTTTAGGGACGCTAAATGTTACGCCCTTATTTTACAAAACGCAGTGTGTTTTTTTTTAAATTGAACTGTTTTATTGAGTGGTTAACCCTGGAAAGTTGGCAGCTGGCAACCCAATAAACATTTTTCTTCATTTTCAATTTGAGGTTCATTTGAGAAGTAACCCTATTTTCAAATATCAAGCATAAGTTATCAAATGCACCTCAAATTTCTCTTGATAGCGTTCTAAAACAAAAACGCACATTTTTAGTATGGAATTTTAGGCTGATTCTCAATTTGATAAATTTCATTTTCTCAAAACAATTTCAAAGTTGGTACGAAATGGAATGCAATCAATAGATGTATGTATGTATTACATATTTGTACTCTAGAGTACAGAAAAATTGAGGGAGTTTGTGTTATGGGCGCAGAAATGGAATGGAATAAATAGATGTATGTACATACATATGTATTACATATTTGTACTCTGATGTGATGTTTTTCATTTACCCGTGCGGGTGAATTTCGCCGGTGCCTTTTGTACAGTCACATTAGTATATTAATATCTTTTTATACTCAGCTGTACTAGTACACAGAGTATTATAGTTTTAATCACAAAACGGTGGATTGTAACAGAATGAAATAATCGAGACAGATATAGACTTATATATATCAAAATGATCAGGGTGAAAAGAGAAATCGATTGAGCCATGTCCGTCCGTCCGTCTGTCCGTCCGTCCGTCCGTCTGTCCGTCCGTCCGTCCGTCCGTCTGTAAACACTATAACTCGTGCAAAAATTGAGATATTTGGATGAAATTTGAAATGCAAGTTGGTATCGAGACTGGGACGGTTGGTATTGAAAATGGGCGAAATCGGACCATGACCACGCCCACTTTTCATATATAGAAAAAATCGGAAATTTGGTATCTCAGTCACTAATATAGCTGGAGCGATGAAATTTTACCCACGTGTTGAGCTCAGGCCCTTATGAAGAAATTTGATGAAATTTTGGAAAATGGGCGGTGCCACGCCCACTTATTAAGGGTCAAACCTTGAAAGTTTTATATGTCATTACTTAGAAACCATTGAAGATATATCAATCAAATTTGGTACGCGTGATGTACTTACTTAGGCAAACGTTTGGACGGAAAATAGTTAAAATCGGTTGACGGCCAGGCCCACTTTTATATATGTATATAATAAAGTGACCTAATAAAAACATGTTAAGCCATATCTCTGTCAAATATAAAGATATATCAGTGAAATTTTGTCGCATGAGTCCAACTATGGACATAAAACAAAAAACCCAAAAAGTTGGGAAAATGGGCGCACACTGGGGCCGAGCGTGCTCAAAATTCAGTTTTTAAATAATGAGTTTTTCAACAAAATAAAAACGCAGTATTGTTCCCTATAAAATTCTACACTTCTGGCTCAATTTTCAGCTTTCTATCGTTTTTCAGTTGGGAGTTATCCATACACAAACATGGCAAATTTTCCAAAAAATAATTTTTTTCCAAAGTGTGAAATTTTAATGTGTATTTGAAATAGTTGGTGTAAGAGAAGGATATAAAATTTTATTATTCTGCTTTTTCCATAACATTAAGTGAAGCTTACATAATCGATGAGTGTGTTTTTTTTTGGAACTAGATGTTTTAAAAAATTAATTTTTAGTGTAAAACTAAACGTACCTCTTTTTTATACTCAGCTGTACTAGTACACAGAGTATTATAATTTTGATTTCATAACGGTGGATTGTAACATAATGAAATAATCGAGATAGATATGGACTTATATATATCAAAATGATCAGGGTGAAAAGAGAAATCGATTGAGCCATGTCCGTCCGTCCGTCCGTCCGTCCGTCCGTCCGTCCGTCCGTCCGTCCGTCCGTACGCACGATAACTCGCGTAAAAATTGAGATATTTTGATGAAATTTGAAATGCAAGTTGGTATCGAGACTGGGACGGTTGGTATTGAAAATGGGCGAAATCGGACCATGACCACGCCCACTTTTCCTATATAGAAAAAATCGGATATTTGGTATCTCAGCCACTAATATAGCTAGAGTGATAAAATTTTACCCACGTATTGAGCTCAGGCCCTTATGAAGAAATTTGATGAAGTTCTGGAAAATGGGCGGTGCCACGCCCACTTATTAAGGGTCAAACATTGAAAGTTTTATATGTCATAACTCAGAAACCGTTGAAGATATATCGATGAAATTTGGTATGCGTAATATGCTTACTTAGGCAAATGTTTTGACGAAAAATTATCAAAATCGGTTGACGGCCACGCCCACTTTTATATATGGGAACTATAAAGGGGCCTAATAAAAACATTTTAAGCGATATCTCTGTCAAATATAAAGATCTATCACTGAAATTTTGTGGCAGGAGTCCAACTACGGACATAAAACAAAAAATACAAAAATTTTTGAAAATGGGCGGTGCCACGCCCACTTATTAAGGGTCAAACATTGAAAGTTTTATATGTCATAACTCAGAAACCGTTAAAGATATATCGATGAAATTTGGTACGCGTAATATATTTACTTAGCCAAATGTGTGGACGAAAAATTACCAAAATCTGTTGACGACCACGCCCACTTTTATATATGGGTATTATAAAGTGACCTAATGAAATCATTTTTAGCGATATCTCTGTGAAATATAAAGATAATTCATTGAAATTTTGTGATATGAGTTCTACAATAGACCGGAAACAAAAAATAAAAAAAGTTTATAAAATGGGCGTGGCACCGCCTCTTTTTATGCAAAGAAATCTACGAGCCTATTACTCGACAAATAACTGAGATATTATGACGAAACTTGGTTTATTCACTTTTATAACTTGTGTTAATAGACACGCAAAAATGTATTGAAATCGGTTTATGACCACGCCTACTTTTTAACAAAGATATTTCTGGAACACCCTTTTGGAATTTGTAACGTGAAGTCTTTGTAACTAAAAGTCATAGAGGGATGCAATTTTGCACTAACAATAATATTTATATGCTTATTTGGATGATTGATACAAATTTTGAAAATGGGCGTGGCTGCGCCCTGTATATGCAGCACTCGTTTCATATAAAATACACCCTATATCGAACAAACGCAAACAAACAATGAAAGCATACAGCTGAGTATCTAATGTTCGATTCCACTCGAACTTAGGCTTCCTTACTTGTTTTAAATACTTTTTTTCCAAAATGGATTTTTTTAATTTGCGCAAAAAAGTAGCAAATGTAAAAATGCAGCAGTAAAATATGGTCCTTTGTGACAAAGAATCCGAGTTCAGAACCAAAAGCAAAGTGCGCATTTTAAAAAAAAGTGAGTTTAAAAATTGCATTCCAATTTTAGTTAAAAAAAAAACACCTATATCTGGTTGAATTTAATTCTGTTCTATCTTAAATTTAGTTGATCCATTATTTACTTGTTACTTTAATTACAAATTATGGTTAAGGCTACTTGTCAAGCCAGGTTTCTTTAATTTAGACTTGTAAGTTGGATTACAATATGAGTTCTTTGAAGCACAAGTTGTGTTACTCCAATTTTGTTTTTTTTTATGTTAGGCATGAAAATGTGTGGGGAAATACGTGTTCTGCTTAAAACGCTAACGGCGAAACTCGTAATTCCCATATAAACATACTTGTGACCACAGAAAATTTTTAATATCTCGAAACAAAAAATTGGAGAAAACCATTTTTGTACACTGAAAAAACAACTTACTCAGATTATGGAAAAGTGGGAATGATTCGGCGCTAAAGACATATTTCCATATTTTGATGTACGATTTTCTTCAAATCAAGGAATAAAAACCACGTTTTAAAGAAAATTGTACATCAAAATATGGAAATATGTGTTTAGCGCCGAATCATTCCCATTTTTCCATAATCTGAGTAATTTTTTTTTTTGAGTGTATACATACATATGTACCTGCACCTGCATATTTCATCAATGGGTTAATAAATAGCCGCTAATGGGTTAATATAATACAAATTGGCTATTTTTGTACAGACATACTAATATAATAATAATATAAAACAATGGCGCTATTATAACTCTGACGAGTTTTATGGCCGAGCTTCTGTCCCAATTCGAGGTGTGCTCCTTTTGTTTTTCCTACCAATTGGGTGGACCTACAGTTTTATGCCGGCTCCGAACGGCGAATGCATTTTTTGTGAGAAGGTTTTTCATGGCAGAAATACTCTCGGAGGGTATGCCGCCCACTGCCGAGAGGTAGCTGCTGCTCTTAA
Source organism: Urophora cardui (assembly GCA_960531455.1). Lineage (NCBI taxonomy): Eukaryota > Metazoa > Arthropoda > Insecta > Diptera > Tephritidae > Urophora > Urophora cardui. The sequence continues at coordinate 20,729,120 of OY482675.1, read as the reverse complement.
GAAACCAGTAATTGGATTTTTACTAATTAGAAAATTTTGTTTGGTGTTTGCTTGGACTGGGGTTTGAACCCGAGACCTATGGCATAGCAGGCGAGCACTCTACCCACTGCACCACAGCGGCCACCATACCACAGACATACTAATTTTGATCTAAATAATTTGTTTACAGATCTTAAAAAAAACTGGTCACCAATGGGTTAATTCATGACCGTTTTAATGGGTTAAGATTCCAAAGATTACTAGTTTTAGTGTAGATACAACTAATATGATTTAAATATTTTAATCTAAGAATTAAGTGAAAAAATTTGGTTAAAAATGGGTTAATGCGTGGTCGTTAAGGGGTTAAAATTCTTGGGATTTACTATTTTAGTATCGATATACCGATTCTGATTCAAAAAAATGAAACTCGAAACTAAAATAAAAAACATAGGTCACCAACGGGTTAACTCATGACCGTCAATGGGTTAAGATGCTATAGATTAACTGCTTTAGTGCAGATAAAGCAATTCTGATGTAAAAAAGTTGATTTCAGAATTTTGAGCGTCCTCATATATATAAGTGGCCCCAGTGTGGGGCGGTGCCACGCCCACTTATTAATGGGCAAACATTGAAAGTTTTATGAGTCATAACTCAGAAACCGTTAAAGATATATCGATGAAATTAGGTACGCGTGATATACTTACTTAGGCAAATGTTTGGTCGAAAAATTTCCAAAATCGGTTGACGGCCACGCCCACTTTTATATATGTGTATTATAAAGTGGCCTAATAAAAACATTTTAAGCAATATCTCTGTCAAATATAAAGATATATCATTGAAATTTTACAGCAGGAGTCCAACCGCGGACATAAAACGAAAAACACAAAAATTTTGGAAAATGGGCGTGTTACCGCCTCTTTTTAGAAACAGGAATATACGAGATATCTGAGCCTATAACTCGACAAATAATTGAGATATTATGACGAAACTTTGTTTATACACTTTTATAACTTGTGTTAATAGACACGCAAAAATTTATTGAAATCGGTTTATGACCACGCCTACTTTTTAACAAAGATATTTCTGGAACACCCTTTGGGAATTTGTTACGTAATATCTTTGTAACTAGAAGTCAAAAAGGAATGAAAGTTTGCACAAAGAATAATATTCATATGCTTAGTTGGATGACTGATAAAAATGTTGAAAATGGGCGTGGCTACGCCCATTTAATGCGGCACTCGCTTTATATAAAATTGTCCGTGTTTCCATCAAACGCAAACAAACAATGAAAGCATACTGCTGAGTATCTAATGTTCGATTCCACTCGAACTTAGGCTTCCTTACTTGTTTAATATGCATACACACATGTGAGAAGCAAACTATGTTTTTATTAAAGTTTGTGTTACTTCACAAAAATCAACAAACAAATAAAATAAGAGTAAGAAATACAGAATCATTATTACACATAATCATTTTCAACCATCATCATTTCAACCGTTAAGAGACTGCTCAAGTAAAACAACGAATGCTGATTGAAATTTGCAAACATACAAAATTTCTTCGTTCCTTGAAGCCTTGACATGATGAAATTCGTGAAATGGTACAAAATGCGATACAAGTTTTTTTTCAAATGTGTTGTAAGTTATTCTAAAATTGATAAACAATGTTTGATGCACACTTGAAAATATGTTTATTTTCAAATTATATATATGCTGATTCTCGAATTTCGAAACAATATTTTCTCAAACGTTTGAGAATTTCTTTTTCAGTGTTTAATGGGAAGTCAACAAAAATAAAAAAAGTATTTGTTGACATTGTGTGTAAATACACAAACACATACGTGTTTTGTTTAGTTTGTTTTTTTGAATAAAATATATTATTTATATGCAACATATGTATTAAAAAAATGTGTGTGGAATGCAGTTAATATAAATATATGTACGTGTTATCCAATGTTAAAAATAAGATGCATTTGTGTGTTCGTGTTTGTGCAGGAAGCAAGACAAAAGTTAAACCGTTTTTATTAATAACTGTTTTATTTAAATTAAAGAAAAAATTAGTTCAGCATCATATTCGGATTCGCGAGATTGAAATGCGTCGATTGATACCCCGTTTTTATACTCAGCTGTACTAGTACACAGAGTATTATAGTTTTAATCACATAACGGTGGATTGTAACAGAATGAAATAATCGAGATAGATAGAGACTTATATATATCAAAATGATCAGGGTGAAAAGAGAAATCGATTGAGCGATGGCCGTCCGTCCGTCCGTGCGTCCGTCTGTCCGTCCGTCTGTTCGTCCGTCTGTCCGTCTGTAAATACTCTAACTCGCGCAAAAATTGAGATATTTTGATGAAATTTGGAATGCAAGTTGGTATCGAGACTGGGACGGTTGGTATTGAAAATGGGTGAAATCGGACCATGACCACGCCCACTTTTCCTATATAGAAAAAATCGGAAATTTGGTATCTCAGCCACTAATATAGCTAGAGCGATGAAATTTTACCCACGTGTTGAGCTCAGGCCCCTATGAAGAAATATGGTGAAATTTTGGAAAATGGGCGGTGCCACGCCCACTTATTAAGGGTCAAACATTGAGGGTTTTATAAGCCATAACTCAGAAACCATTGAAGATATATCGATGAAATTTTGTACGCGTGATATACTTACTTAGGCAAATGTTTGGAAGAAAAATTTCCAAAATCGGTTGACGACCACGCCCACTTTTATATATGGGTCTTATAAAGTGACCTATTAAAAATATTTTAAGCGATATCTCTGTCAAATATAAAGATATATCTTTACTTTTGGTTTTTGGTCGTTTTTATTTTGATAACTACTTTATTATTGAGCTCTCAAGACCATTTTTTTTTTTTTTTTTTTTTTAAAGGAAAAATTGGTATGAAAGATTAATACTTGTTTGGTAGAAGTTATAGATCCATTTAGGAGACCACCACATCTCTTCATCAGACTTCTTTTTAACATTTTTTATTCATTGGCGTCCGCCGAGATCGAACCTCGGATTTTCCGGTTGGAAGTCTAATGGCATCACCATTAGGCTACCGCCGCCTTGCATTTTGCTTGTATTAATTTTTCTTTTCATTTTTTCCTTTTTACAACCTACCATCCAGCAACAGTGACCTTGCCGACGTTATCGGTATTTGTCACTTGTATGTTGGTGTGGTTGTGTGTTTGTTTGGTTTGTACAAATTCTATTTTAAGCACAAGCAATGCCTTGCACTAATTAGTAGAGTTTGTTTATCGGCTGGCTCATCCGATTAAATTTTTACTTTTGGTTTTTGGTCGTTTTTATTTTGATAACTACTTTATTATTGAGCTCTCAAGACCATTTTTTTTTTTTTTTTTTTTTTAAGGAAAAATTGGTATGAAAGATTAATACTTGTTTGGTAGAAGTTATAGATCCATTTCGGAGACCACCACATCTCTTCATCAGACTTCTTTTTAACATTTTTTACATACCTCCAAAGATTGTGTGAAACCGAGAGACAACTCACAATTAAAGAAATGTAGCAATTGCGGAGAAAATCACACTGCAAATTACAGGGGCTGCCCGGTGTATACCTCCTTAAAGGAAAAGGGTACTAAGAAAACCACTAGCGCCGCCTTGACTCCAAAGCCCCAACTAGTTCTAAAACCCCAAAATGTTCCAAATACGGTCAATAATAATGTTGGTCAGAACCATTTCAGGACATATTCCCAAGCCCTCAAAGGTATAGCGGAGCCTGAAACGCAGGAGACTCCCACTCCATCTACAAACTTGGAAAAAACTTTAAACAGTTTTGTGCAAATGATGCAAGATCACACGAAAGCAATGCAAAATATGATGCAAGAATTAATTAGAAACCAAAACCTCCTATTACAAACAATCTTAACAAGACCATGAACTCACTCAATATAGGTTTTTGGAATGCTAACGGCCTAAGCCAACACCGGAACGAACTCCAAATATTTCTAGAAAGACAGCAGATAGACATAATGCTAATCTCTGAAACTCATTTGACGGCCTTTAATAATTTTAGTATTGACGGCTTTGCGTTTTACGACACCAAGCACCCCGAAGGTAAAGCTAGAGGTGGAACCGGAATACTTATTAGAAAACGGATTAAGCATCATCTACTGGGAGATTATTGCAGGAATTATATACACTCAACATCAGTGCAAGTAGAAGATAGCTCTGGTGAGCTCACTGTAACTGCAATATACTGTCCTCCCCGTTTCAATATAACAGAATCCCAATTTACTGAATTCTTTAACAAGTTGGGCCGACGGTTTCTTGCACCGGGTGATTATAACGCTAAACATACATTTTGGGGTTCCAGACTGATAACACCAAAGGGAAGAAACCTATTCAAAGCAATTTTAAGCAATGACCTAGACATTATTTCCACTGGTCAGCCAACATATTGGCCTACTGATAGAAGCAAAACTCCCGACCTAATAGATTTTGGTGTAACTCGTGGAATCGAAAGAGAATTAATTAAGATAAAATCGGCTTTCGATCTATCATCTGATCACTCTCCTTGTGTTACCACTATTGATATAATCCCATCCTTCAACGAATTGAATTCGAGCTTAACCAGTAAATTTACAAACTGGCTTAAGTACAAAAAATTTATCAGTTCTCATACCAACTTAAATACAAGCCTTAAATCAGCAGCCGAAGTAGACTCTGCGATTACTGACTTCACAAATGTCCTTCAAGTAGCAGCAAAAGTATCAACGCACCCACAGCCTAACACTACCCAGAGGAGTGTCCCTAATTATTTCAAAGGAAACGATATCACCGATCTCATTCACAAGAAAAGGCAAATTAGGAAAGACTGGCAGAGGTTACGCTCGCCAACTTTGAAATACGAACTGAAAAAATGCACGAAAGATCTCCAGAAGCTATTGCAGGACAAAAAAGAAGCAGATGTCCAAAACAGAATTAAATCCTTGACAGCCACATCTTCTACAGACTACTCATTGTGGCGGTCACTGAAAACTTTCAAAAGGCCAGTTTTGCAGGATCCTCCAGTACGAATCGAAAACGGTGACTTTGCTCGAAGCGACCAGGAAAAAGGAACCGCATTTGCAGCCCACCTTTCGCGGGTATTTACTCCTAACCCAGGGAGCAATTTCCTCCCAGAACATGCCCTTCGCTTACCAACAGTCTCTCTCCAATTCAATATAAATGACCTGAATAATGTTATCTGTAACGACATCCAGAAAAATAAGGCACCCGGACAAGACAAAATAACCGGTGAAATGGTAAAACAACTCCCACCAGTTACTACCAAGTTATTATTATACGTTTTCAATAGCCTCCTGCGAATAAACTACTTTCCTGAATCTTGGAAACTTTCCGAAATCATTATGATTCCAAAACCAGGGAAAACCCGAACCCTGTTAAACTCTTACAGGCCAATTAGCTTAATTTCAATATTTTCCAAACTATTCGAAAAGTTGTTGCTGAAAAAAATGCAGCCCATCCTAGACACACGCGGGACAATACCAAGTCACCAATTTGGTTTTAGGGAGAAACACGGTACGATAGAGCAAGTGCATAGAATAGTAACTCAAATACGGTCGGATTTTGAAACCAAAAAGTATTGCACTGCACTCTTCCTAGACGTAGCACAAGCTTTCGACAAGGTATGGCTAGAAGGACTATTATTTAAAATAAGACGTACACTTCCGTACAATATATGCTTTATTTTAGAGAACTTTCTAAGGGGAAGAAAGTTTCGTGTAAGGCAAAAAAGTTATACCACTGAAAGCTATCCAATCTTCGCCGGAGTTCCACAAGGTAGTGTTTTGGGACCCATTCTATATTTAATATTCACAAGTGACTTGCCCACTAATGAAAATCTCCTTACTTCAACATTTGCGGATGACACAGCAATACTCAGTGTGCACTCAAATCCCTCAACGGCTGCCATACGGTTGCAAAGCCATCTAAGAATTGTAGAACAATGGCTTTCAGATTGGAGAATTAAAGTCAACGAATCTAAGTGTGTACAATTCACTTTTACTCTAAAAAAAGATACCTGCCCCTCTGTCTCAATTAATGGCAAAATAGTAACCCAAAAAGATTACGTCGCCTACCTTGGTGTTACCTTAGACAGAAGACTTACTTGGAAATATCATATTGATAATAAGTTAAGGCAAGCAAAGCTGAAAATAAGCAATCTACAATGGATCATTGGTCCAAAATCTAAATTAAACCTAGACAACAAAATACTTTTATTTAATATGGTGATAAAACCATCCTGGATATATGGAATACAGCTTTGGGGTTCAGCATCCAAATCCACTCTAGAAAGAATACAAAGGCTACAATCTAAGATATTAAGATCAATATGCCGGGCGCCTTGGTACGTGAAAAATTCCGCTATACACAGGGATCTAAAGATTAACACAGTTGTTGAAGAAGTAAAAAATATACAAACCAACTACGCCACAAGACTAGGAAATCATCCAAACATACTGGCTAAAAGCCTGTTAGAACAGAGATACCCCAGGCGGTTAAAGAGAAAGGATATCCAGCTAAATTGTGACCAAGGCTAGAGCCACTAAAATTAAAACCTCGTATAGCCTAATCTATTAGGCCGAAAAACCTCTAAATTACAAAATGCAGCTTACTGAAATTCCTTCCATTCAGAAAGCTACAACAGCATTTACTAATACACATGTATAACATATGTATGACTGTGTTCCGGACGAGCCTATCCCATTAGGCCGTAAAAATTCCTAAGTTCATACACGCAGCTTATTGGAATTCCTTCCATTCCGAAAGCTGCAACAGCACTTACTAATGCAACACATGATTGTGTCATCGATAAGCCTGTCCTGTCAAGCCGTATGAACTTTTAATACTATACAATCAGCTGCTTGGAATTCCATTCCATTCCATTCCGACGGCAAAAATACATATATAATGAAAATGAATAACATAATGAACGAATATAAAATAAAATAACATACATACTCTTAGTAAAAACAAAAACATGCACATACACATAATAAATGTATTCATAAGTATTTATTTTATATCAAATAAAATTTTCATCCGTATGTTATTTGAAGCAGTGGCAACGAATAACGTCATTGTATTCTAGGTTAAGATTCTATAAAAATTGTCATATTCTCTAAGAATGATACAATAAAAACTATATCCGAAAAAAAAAAAAAACATTTTTTATTCATTCGAACCTCGGATTTTCCGGTTGAAAGTCTAATGGCATCACCATTAGGCTACCGCCGCCTAGCATTTTGCTTGTATTAATTTTTCTTTTCATTTTTTCCTTTTTACAACCTACCATCCAGCAACAGTGACCTTGCCGACGTTATCGGTATTTGTCACTTGTATGTTGGTGTGGTTGTGTGTTTGTTTGGTTTGTACAAATTCTATTTTAAGCACAAGCAATGCCTTGCACTAATTAGTAGAGTTTGTTTGTCGGCTGGCTCATCCGATTAAATTTTATACTCAGCTGTACTAGTACACAGAGTATTATAATTTTGATTTCCTAACGGTGGATTGTAACAGAACGAAATAATCGAGATAGATATAGACTTATATATATCAAAATGATCAGCGTGAAAAGAGAAATCGATTGAGCCATGTCCGTCCGTCCGTCCGTCTGTCCGTCCGTCCGTCTGTCCGTCTGTCCCTCTGTACGCACGATAACTCACGCAAAAATCGAAATATTTTGATGAAATTTGGAATGCAAGTTGGTATCAAGACGAGAACGGATGGTATTGAAAATGGGCGAAATCGGACCATGACCACGCCCACCTCCCCTATATAGTAAAAATCGGAAATTTGGTATCTCAGTCACTAATATAGCTGGAGCGATGAAATTTTACCCACGTGTTGAGCTCAGGCCCCTATGAAGAAATTTGATGAAATTTTGGAAAATGGGCGGTGCCACGCCCACTTATTAAGGGGCAAACATTGAAAGTTTTATGAGTCATAACTCATAAACTATTGAAGATATATAGATGAAATTTGGTACGCGTGATATATTTGCTTACGCAAATGTTTTGACGAAAAATTGCCAAAATCGGTTAACGACCACGCCCACTTTTATATATGGGTATTATAAAGTGACCTAATAACAAGTAAGGAAGCCTAAGTTCGAGTGGCATCGAACATTAGATACTCAGCTGTATGCTTTCATTGTTTGTTTGCATTTGATGGAAACACGGTGTAGGTACTTTATATAAAGGAAGTGCTGCCTAAAGTGGGCGTAGCCGCGCCCATTTTCAAAATTTTTATCAGTCATCCAACTAAGCATATGAATATTATTCTTTGTGCAAAATTTCATTCCTTTATGACTAGTTACAAAGATGTCACGTTACAAATTCCCAAAGGGTGTTCCAGAAATATCTTTGTTAAAAAGTAGGCGTGGTCATAAACCGATTTCAATAAATTTTTGCGTGTCTATTAACACAAGTTATAAAAGTGTATAAACCAAGTTTCGTCATAATAGCTCAATTATTTGTCGAGTTATAGGCTAAGAAATCTCGTATATTCCTTTGTCTAAAAAGAGGCGGTGCCACGCCCATTTTCCAAAATTTTTCTATTTTTTGTTTCCGGTCTATTGTGGAACTCTTGCCACAAAATTTCAATGAATTATCTTTATATTTGACAAAGATATCGCTTAAAATGTTTTTATTAGGCCACTTTATAATACCCATATATAAAAGTGGGCGTGGTCGTCAACCGATTTCGCTAAAATTTTCAACATGTATTACCACAAATAATAAAAGTGTACACACCAAGTTTCGTCATTATATATCAATTATTTGTCGAGTTATTGGCTCAGAAATCTCGTATATTCCAGCTTCTAAAAAGAGGCGGTGCCACACCCATTTTCCAAACTTTTTGTGTTTTTCGTTGTATGTCCGCAGGTGGACTCCTGGCATAAAATTTCAATGATATATCTTTATATTTGACAGAGATATCGCTTAAAATGTTTTTATTAGGTCCCTTTATAGTTCCCATATATAAAAGTGGGCGTGGCCGTCAACCGATTTTAACAATTTTTCGTGCAAACATTTTCCTAAGTAAGTACATCACGCGTACCAAATTTCATCGACATATCTTCAACAGTTTCTGAGTTATGGCTCATAAAGATTTCAATGTTTGCTCCTTAATAAGTGGGCGTGGCACCGCCCATTTTCCAAAATTCAATCAAATTTCTTCATAGGGGCCTGAGCTCAACACGTGGGTAAAGTTTCATCGCTGTAGCTATATTAGTGGCTAAGATACCAAATTTCCGATTTTTTCTATATAGGAAAAGTGGGCGTGGTCATGGTCCGATTTCGCCCATTTTCAATACCAGCCGTCCCAGTGTCGATACCAACTTGCATTTCAAATTTCATCAAAATATCTCAATTTTTGCGCGAGTTAGAGTGTTTACAGACGGACGGACGGACAGACGGGCAGACGGACAGACGGACGGACGGACGGATGGACGGACATGGCTCAATCGATTTCTCTTTTCGCGCTGATCATTTTGATATATATAAGTCTATATCTATCTCGATTATTTCATTCTGTTACAATCCACCGTTATGTGATTAAAACTATAATACTCTGTGTACTAGTACAGCTGAGTATAAAAACATTTGAAGCTATATCTCTGTCAAATATAAAGATATATCAATGAAATTTTATGGCAAGATTCCAACTAAGGACATAAAACAAAAAACACAAAAATTTTGGAAAATGGGCGTGGCACCGCCTCCTTTTAGGAGCAGGAATATACGAGATTTTGGAGCCCATATCTCGACAAATAATTGATATATTATGACGAAACTTGGTGTATACACTTTTATTACTTGTAGCAATACATGTTGAAAATTTTAGCGAAATCGGTTGACGACCACGCCCACTTTTATATATGGGTATTATAAAGTGGCCTAATAAAAACATTTTAAGCGATATCTTTGTCAAATATAAAGATAATTCATTGAAATTTTGTGGCATGAGTTCTACAATAGACTGGAAACAAAAAATAGAAAAATTTTGGAAAATGGGCGTGGATACGCCCACTTCATGCAGCACTCGCTTTATATAAAGTACACCGTGTTTCCATCAAAGGCAAACAAACAATAAGCATACAGCTGAGTATCTAATGTTCGATTCCACTCGAACTTAGGCTTCCTTACTTGTTACTTTTGGGTTTTGGTCGTTTTTATTTTGATAACTACTTTATTATTGAGCTCTCAAGACCATTTTTTTTTTTTTTTAGGAAAAATTGGTATGAAAGATTAATAAAAAAAAAAAAAAAAAAAAAAAAAATGGTCTTGAGAGCTCAATAATAAAGTAGTTATAAAGATATATCATTAAAATTTTATGGCAGGAGTCTAACTACGAACATAAGACAAAAACCGTAAAAATTTTGGAAAATGGGCGTGGCACCGCCTCTTTTTAGAAGCAGGAATATACGAGATTTCTTAGCCTATAACTCGACAAATAATTTATATATAATGACGAAACTGGTGTGTACACTTTTATTACTTGTGGTAATACATGTTCAAAATTTTACAGAAACCGGTTGACGGCCACGCCCACTTTTATACATGGGAACTATAAAGTGGCCTAATAAAAACATTTTAAGCGATATCTTTGTCAAATGTAAAGATAATTCATTGAAATTTGTGGTATGATTTCTACAATAGACCGGAAATACAAAATAGAAAAATTTTGGAAAATGGGCATGGCACCGCCTCCTTTTAGACAAAGGAATCTACGAGATTTCGGAGCCCTTAACTCGACAAATAATTGAGATATTATGATGAAACTTGGTTTATACACTTTTATAACTTGTATTAATAGACACGCAAAAATTTATTGAAATCTGTTTATGACCACGCCTACTTTTTAGCAAAGATATTTCTGGAACACCCTTCGGGAATTTGTAACGTGACATATTTGTAACTAGTCATAAAGGAATGAAATTTTGCACAAAGAATAATATTCATATGCTTAGTTGGATGACTGATGAAAATTTTGAAAATGGGCGTGGCTACGCCCACTTTATGCAGCACTCGCTTTATATAAAATCCATCAAACGCAAACAAACAATGAAAACATACAGCTGAGTATCTAATGTTCGATTCCACTTGAACTTAGGCTTCCTTACTTGTTTTTTTTAAAATTGGCTAATTTTAGCCATTGCAAATTAAACTATATCGAATGCTCACTCGAACAAAAGGAAGTGAGTGTTTTGACAGTTAAAGTGACCGTTTTCGTCACTTTGCGTTTTATAAAATACCAAAAACGCAACATACTCACCAAAAAAACGTAACAGATTCACTTCGAGTCACTTATAGTCACTTTCAGTCACCTAAAGAGATACAAAATACGAACACGACAATAAGTGACTCTGGGTGACTCGTTGCGTCGCGTTGCGTCGCAGTCACTCACGTTCACTCACTTTCACCTTCACCTAGAAGTTGGTATTTTATAAGCTTTTACGTTTTTTCGTTCGCTCCGTTGCGTAGTCACGACGATTTTCAAACGCTTTTCGTAGCCTATTTACCACTTTTCTGGTTTTCTTCATTTCCTTAGTAATTTTTGGTGTGTTTTTTTTTTTTAATCGAACTGTTTTATTGATTGGTTAACCCTGGAAAATTGGCAGCTTGCAACCCAATAAACATTTTTTTTTCATTTTCAATTTGAGGTTCATTTGAGGCACATTTTTAGTATGGGATTTCGGGCTGATTCTCAATTTGATAGATTTCATTTTCTCCAATTTCAAAGTTGGTACGAAAGGGAATGCAATCAATAGATGTATGTATGTATTACATATTTTTACTCTAGAGCAGGCCCAGGCAGCTAGTGGGACAATTGTCCGAAAAATTGAGAACCAAATTCACACAGATTATTACGCTCTTTGTTTGCTTCGCTTGTGTGAGCGCTATGATCAATGAAGTGCTGTCGTTTGTTTCTGTCCAGTGGCTTACTATCAAGCAACAAGACAATAGCGTATGCGGAAGAAGGTTTTTTAAAATTCAAAATATCATTTTATTAAACCACAACTGCCTTTTAACAGCACGTATATTACCTGAAAAAACATTTGTAATATGCAGTGCATTTTCTCAAAAGCATTTATCAACATAAAATAATTATAATCATTCATGATATTCTTCCACATACGCTATTGTCTTGTTGCTTGATAGTAAGCCACTGAACAGAAACAAGCGACAGCATTTCGTTGGTTCGCTCACTGCGCTCTTACTAACACTACCTCAGCTAGACCAAGTAAGGAAGCCTAAGTTCGAGTGGAATCGAACATTAGATACTCAGCTGTATGTTTTCATTGTTTGTTTGCGTTTGATGGATTTTATATAAAGCGAGTGCTGCATAAAGTGGGCGTAGCCACGCCCATTTTCAAAATTTTTATCAGTCATCCAACTAAGCATATGAATATTATTCTTTGTGCAAATTTCATTCCTTTATGACTTCTAGTTACAAATATGTCACGTTACAAATTCTCGAAGGGTGTTCCAGAAATATCTTTGCTAAAAAGTAGGCGTGGTCATAAACAGATTTCAATAAATTTTTGCGTGTCTATTAATACAAGTTATAAAAGTGTATAAACCAAGTTTCATCATAATATCTCAATTATTTGTCGAGTTAAGGGCTCCGAAATCTCGTAGATTCCTTTGTCTAAAAGGAGGTGGTGCCACGCCCATTTTCCAAAATTTTTCTATTTTGTGTTTCCGGTCTATTGTAGAAATTATACCACAAATTTCAATGAATTATCTGTACATTTGACAAAGATATCGCTTAAAATGTTTTTATTAGGCCACTTTATAGTTCCCATGTATAAAAGTGGGCGTGGCCGTCAACGGTTTCTCTAAAATTTTGAACATGTATTACCACAAGTAATAAAAGTGTACACACCAAGTTTCGTCATTATATATAAATTATTTGTCGAGTTATAGGCTAAGAAATCTCGTATATTCCTGCTTCTAAAAAGAGGCGGTGCCACGCCCATTTCCCAAAATTTTTACGGTTTTTGTCTTATGTTCGTAGTTAGACTCCTGCCATAAAATTTTAATGATATATCTTTATATTTGACAGAGATATCGCTTAAAATATTTTTATTAGGTCACTTTATAAGACCCATATATAAAAGTGGGCGTGGTCGTCAACCGATTTTGGAAATTTTTCGCCCAAACATTTTGCCTAAGTAAGTATATCACGCGTACCAAATTTCATCGATATATCTTCAATGGTTTCTGAGTTATGGCTTATAAAACCCTCAATGTTTGACCCTTAGTAAGTGGGCGTGGCACCGCCCATTTTCCAAAATTTCACCACATTTCTTCATAAGGGCCTGAGCTCAATACGTGTGCGAAATTTTATCACTCTAGCTCTATTAGTGACTGAGATACAAAATTTCCGATTTTTACTATATAGGGGAGGTGGGCGTGGTCATGGTCCGATTTTGCCCATTTTCAATACCATCCGTTCCTGTCTTGATACCAACTTACATTTCAAATTTCATCAAAATATCTCAATTTTTGCGCGAGTTATCGTGCGCACAGACGGACGGACAGACGGACGGACGGACGGACATGGCTCAATCGATTTCTCTTTTCACCCTGATCATTTTGATATATATAAGTCTATATCTATCTCGATTATTTCACTCTGTTACAATCCACCGTTATGTGATTAAAACTATAATACTCTGTGTACTAGTACAGCTGAGTATAAAAACAGAACATTAAAAAAAAACAGAACAATTTGTGGGTTTTCAGAGAAAAAAAAAATACGCAGAACAAGCGCCTGAAAAACAGAACTGTTCTGCTAAAAACAGAACGGATGGTCACCGTAGCTATGGTTAATTTACCTTGACAACAATTTTAACAACCTTGCCAGTGGCGGATCCACGGGGGGTTTTGGGGGTTCAAACCCCCCCTTGTGGTTTATCATAGATCCCAAATTAATGCCTTTATAGATTCCCAAACTGATCAAGGAAAACTCTATCATTCCAAAGGCAATGGTTGGATGGGTTTAGCTGTCAAAAGGCAAAACTCGACATTTATTTTCATTTATTTTCAGATTATATTTTATATGCACAAATCCACAAGGTGAAACAGGTACAATTGAATCAGTTCATTAAAATAGTTGTCCTTGTAGGCAATAATAACATACAATTACATCTTACAGTTAAATAGAAAATACCCGAAATTTAGAGGAATTAAATCTAATACAATAAGCGCGTACTATATTGTTTGACATGCACAATGTAAATGGCTCGTTGGCGTAGCTGTAGCGCCTTTGATTCGCCTGTGGCTTGTATTTTTGTTTTTGTTTTTTTTTTATTTATTTAAAAATTAAAAAAATATTTAAAAATGAATAAAAAATATATATTTTATTCATGCATACTGGGCACACCACATAAAACGTGCATAAAATCAAATTTGTCAAATGCTATTCGCAAATTGCCAAATCGCAAATTTATTTTCTTTTCTCTCTTATCCCTATTTTTATCGGGATTGTACAGAATTAATTTGGTCAGAAATGTCCGAATCGTTGGAGAAATTGCATTTTTCAGAGGCATTTCGCAATTCTTGTTTAAATTAACCTTTTAAAAATTTGAGTATATAAAAACAAGAACTTAAATAAAGTAAAAATTCTATTAAAAATATAAATATAACCAAAAAGTACTAAATACATATCGTATACATACATACCATTTTTCAAACTTTGGAGGAGAGACAAAAAACACAAAATAAAAAAATTTCAAAATGAAAAAAAATTTTCTGTTCATATGAAAATTTTGGACTTACACAATTTTCTTCTCTTTTTGGACTTACACAATTTGCGTATCACTGAATAACAGCGAGTAGAAATATGACAAGAATTACAGACTTGTTTAGCGTGGTGCGTATTTAATTTTTCTAGTTTTCTACACTTAAAAACACTTTTTCTTAAAAATGGACTTACACAGTTTGCACTCTAAGCTAGCGATATATTCTTATTTATTTTGGCTTTAAATGCAAGGGTAAGTGAAATTGATGATCAATTTGCAAGCATTACCTTACGATACTCACTCGTACGTACCAATGCAAAAATATACATACATACATACGTTACATGTTATTTAGAACTTGAATTGAAATCTCCTGCACTTTATGTGATGACTAGGGAAGCTAAAAATATGCAAATGCATATTGCATATGCAAATGCATATTTCGACCTAAACTGCATATTTACGGTCAAAATGCATTTCGTGCCTATTTTGGCATATTTTGGCACATAATCGAGCAATATCGAAAAATATTAAGCAGGAAAAACCTTATCTGTGGTTAATTCAGATAGTTGCGTATACATACAAGCAAGGCTATTTGACTGTTGATCAGAGCCTCGAAGCAAACCCAGAGTAAAAAAAAATCTTTGCTCCGATGAAGGGAACAATAATATGCAATATGTATCGACATACATAGGCATACGCTACACTGTCAATATGAATCGCGATATTTGGATCGCGATCCATATTGATGGTCTGATGAATCGCAGGCTAGTGCTACACGTTCAATATGAATATTGCGATATTTTTTTCGCTCTGAGGTTTAAAATCTTTTACTTCCGTCCTTTTCACACTTTCACTTTCAATTCAATTTGATGGGTCGCAAAATTTTCATGCTACACAGTCAATCCGTGTTGTCAATATTGCGATCCGGATTGCGGATTTCAAAATTTCGATGCTACACGGTCAATATTAATCGTTTTCCGCATACAAGAGGTTTTTTCTCGGAAAGCCACTAAAAATTTACACTGAAAATATAGTAAAACATATAATAGTTCAATGCAACCCTGCGCAATATTAATGGAATGGTTTCGCTTGCTTTGTAAAAAGATCTCATATATTTACATAAATACAAATCTAAAATTAAGTAAAAGTATTTTATAGTATTTAAAACAAACCTTTTAAGTGGGGAAAATGTGAATTGTACGTTTCAATTCTTATATTATTATTACTTTGCAAAATTGGTTAAAACAAGTAAGGAAGCCTAAGTTCGAGTGGAATCGAACATTAGATACTCAGCTGTATGCTTTCATTGTTTGTTTGCGTTTGATGGAAACACGGTGTAGGTACTTTCTATAAAGCAAGTGCTGCATAAAGTGGGCGTAGCCACGTCCATTTTCAACATTTTTATCAGTCATCCAACTAAGCATATGAATATTATTCTTTGTGCAAAATTTCACTCCTTTATGACTTCTAGTTACGAAGATGTCACGTTACAAATTTCCAAAGGGTGTTCCAGAAATATCTTTGTTAAAAAGTAGGCGTGGTCATAAACCGATTTCAATAAATTTTTGCGTGTCTATTAACACAAGATATAAAAGTGTATAAACCAAGTTTCGTCATAATATCTCAATTATTTGTCGAGTTATAGGCTAAGAAATCTCGTATATTCCTGTTTCTAAAAAGAGGCGGTGCCACGCCCATTTTCCAAAATTTTTGTGGTTTTCGTTTTATGTCCGCAGTTGGACTCCTGCTATAAAATTTCAATGATATATCTTTATATTTGACAGAGATATCGCTTAAAATGTTTTTATTAGGCCACTTTATAATACCCATATTTAAAAGTGGGCGTGGTCGTCAACCGATTTCGCTAAAATTTTTAACATGTATTACCACAAGTAATAAAAGTGTACACACCAAGTTTCGTCATTATATATCAATTATTTGTCGAGTTATGGGCTCAGAAATCTCGTATATTCCAGCTTCTAAAAAGAGGCGGTGCCACGCCCATTTTCCAAAATTTTTACGGTTTTTGTCTTATGTTCGTAGTTAGACTCCTTCCATAAAATTTTAATGATATATCTTTATATTTGACAGAGATATCGCTTAAAATGTTTTTATTAGGTCACTTTATAAGACCCATATATAAAAGTGGGCGTGGTCGTCAACCGATTTTGGAAATTTTTCGTCCAAACATTTGCCTAAGTACATGTATCACGCGTACTAAATTTCATTGATATATCTTCAATGGTTTCTGAGTTATGACTCATAAAACTTTCAATATTTGCCCCTTAATAAGTGGGCGTGGCACCGCCCATTTTCCTAAGTTTTTGTGCTTTTTGTTTTATGTACATAGCTGGACTCATGCCACAAAATTTCAGTGATAGATCTTTATATTTGACAGAGATATCGCTTAAAATGTTTTTATTAGGCCCCTTTATAGTTCCCATATATAAAAGTGGGTGTGGCCGTCAACCGATTTTGGCAATTTTCCGTCAAAACATTTGTTTAAGTAAGTAAATCACGCATACCAAATTTCATCGATATATCTTCAACAGTTTTTGAGTTATGACTCATAAAGCTTTCAATGTTTGCTCCTTAATAAGTGGGCGTGGCACCGCCCATTTTCCAAAATTCCATCAAATTTCTTCTTAGGGGCCTGAGCTCAAAACGTGGATAAAATTTCATCACTCTAGCTATATTAGTGGCTGAGATACCAGATTTCCGATTTTTTCTATATAGCAAAAGTGGGCGTGGTCATGGTCCGATTTCGCCCATTTTCAATACCAACCGTCCCAGTGTCGATACCAACTTGCATTTCAAATGTCATCAAAATATCTCAATTTTTGCGCGAGTTAGAGTGTTTACAGACGGACGGACGGACAGACGGACGGACAGACGGACGGACGGACATAGCTCAATCGATTTCTCTTTTCACCCTGATCATTTTGATATATATAAGTCTATATCTATCTCGATTATTTCATTCTGTTACAATCCACCGTTATGTGATTAAAACTATAATACTCTGTGTACTAGTACAGCTGAGTATAAAAATGTAAGCTTGAAATGAAATACATACATTTTTTGAGCATATTTCAGGTATTTTTTAGGCATATATGCATATAATGAGATTTTTTCGTGCATATTTACGAGCATATTTCAGTTATTTTTCGTGCATATTTTTAGCTACCCTAGTGATGACATACATATTGTTAATTTGAAGGGTTTTGAGTTTGGTGTTTTTAAGGTGCGGGAAATGGCGCAACTAGTATATAGAATAATAATAGTAGGTGGTATTAGTCCATATTTTCACCAGCGCACATAGCTAGATTTTCAAGTTTTATGCCGCCAAAAATATTTTATTGTCTACATCTATTCCAAATTGCTTGTTTAATGCAAAATTTTTAATAATTTGAGTTAAAAGTCGATTTTATTGAAAAATATATAGAGTAACTCAAAAAAAAAAAAAAATCATACGCCAAAGTTTTTAAATTTATTTCAAAGAGTTCTGTCGAAAATTTTACTTTCTTATTTTAGTTTAAAAATATAGAAAATTTTTCAATAAAAATCGTTTTAAGCAGGATTTCTGAGCTTATGGAAAAAATCTGAAAAATCGTAGAAATTTCTGAAAGTGGATTAAAAATTTCAAAGCAAGGCCATAATTTATAGAAGATTTTGAGGAGATTTCTAAGTGTACTGTTATGTAGCCAACCAATTTTAGTGTAAAAAATTAAATTCTCAATGCTGTGAAAAATTCCGTCGATTTTATAAGTTGATTCTGTAGGGTGTAGGGTGAGACCGTTCCAATTAAAATTTCCGAAAAGCCAATGAAAATTTTCAAAAAGTTGAATGTTGCATATTATTATATTAAAATTGAATGAGCTTCAAAATTGCATACTCAAAACTCTTCTAAAAAATGTAGCTTTAGGATTCCTAGCCCCTTTTTATGATAAGTATTTCCTTGACTTTGAAAAATTGGGAATACTAAAAATACTGCCTAAAAAGTTAACAATAATCGCTGCTAAATATCTGGGTTACTTTCGAGCATCACCTACATTAACCAAGATATGCGTTAGAAATATAAACATTAAAATTAAATATAAAGCACAAAAAGAAAATTATTGTAGGTACATATGAAAAACCCTGTATCTAGTAGTGAAGTGCGGCTTTGTGCGACGTAATTTTTTGTCGGAAAAATACTAATTGTACTAGATATCATGTCCGAGGGTTAATTTGACTGAGTCTGACAGAGCAACATAACAAAACCAATTTTTAACATGAAAAAGAGTGATATTTTTTTTTAAATATCCCAACTTTAAAAGCTTAAAATCAGGGACGGTAATCATTATAAGCGAAATAATATAAATCACCGTATAATAATTATTCTTCTATTTATATTTTTTTGATTAAACATAATTATTATTTTGTAAGTGTTATTTTTTCGATCGGAGGTAATTATTATTATGTAATTTTAATTTTTTTGATCACTTGTAAGTATTATTTTTGGATTTTAATTTTTTTACTCGATCATAATTATTATTTCTTGATTTTTACTTTTGCATCAAAAATAATTATTATAATTGATTTTTATTTTTTCCCTCAAGGCATAATGATTATGTGTAATTTTTATTGTTTTACTCAAGAATAAAAATTATGGTCTGGTTTTTATTTTATTATTCATAAAATAAAACTCAAAACGTCGTACAGCCTTGACCATTAGGACTTTTGGCTTAAAATTTTGCACGCACACACCTTCTACTCTGCTCTAACTACTTCCGAAGATAAATCGTAGGAAATTTTGTTATAAATGGTGGAAAAAAGGTGTTGAAGTATGCATGTAATTTGCTTTAAAATTCATACAAAAATGTTACGTATACACCACGGCAATACGCTCATATGTAAAACTAGTTTATATCCTTGGGTTTCACGCCGCGTTTCTATAAAATATGCAAAATAAATGAAAAAACAATAACTTAAAATTTTTTATGCACCCTTTCCAGCTGTATTTCAGAAAATTCTATTGTATTTCAATGCGTGTGTAAGATGTATTTATCGGCCAATCCGTTTAGGACGCAACTTGATGCATATCTTCAGACATATGTACATTTGATGCGTGTTTTTAGATCCTCTCTCCTGCTCCGGAATATAAAAATAGGGTGTTTTAGAGTAAGTAAACTGAAAAAAATTTCACTTTTCCAAAAACTGGATGGAGCTACACCAAAAACCGCGCAAATTCCCGGAATTTCAAGGTATGTTTAGATTTATCTATGGAAAAGTTAGGATTTTGCACAAGAAAAAAATTTATATCTACCCAAGGCGTGAAACTCAAGGATATAAGCTAGTTTTACATATGAGCGTATTGCCGTGGTGTATACGTAACATTTTTGTATGAATTTTAAAGCAAATTACATGCATACTTCAACACCTTTTTTCCACCATTTATAACAAAATTTCCAACGATTTATCTTCGGAAGTAGTTAGAGCAGAGTAGAAGGTGTGTGCATGCAAAATTTTAAGCCAAAAATCCTAATGGTTAAGGCTGTACGACGTTTTGAGTTTTATTTTATGAATAATAAAATAAAAATCAGACCAGCATTATGCCTTGAGGGAAAAAATAAAAATCAAGTATAATAATTATTTTTGATGCAAAAAGTAAAAATCAAGAAATAATAATTATGCTTGAGTAAAAAAATTAAAATCCAAGAATAATACTTATTAGTGATCAAAAAAATTTAAATTACATAATAATAATTACTTCCGATCGAAAAAATAAATCTCAGGCTGTAATTATTACTTTCGATTTTTATGGATAAAACCCTTAAAATAAAAATCATTGCATATAGCCGCAGATTATACAGAGATAAATATAGTGGTATATCCAAATTTATTTTGCGATAGTGGGAACATACTGATTTTTTTGGTCAAAATTTTAAAAATAATAATTATTTTCCATCCTTGCTTAAAACTATAAACTTAGAATTATTGGAAACCAAGGATATTATTGAAAAGTGTTAATAATTACTTGAACCTTTAGGATTCATCACGATTACTTAAATGAAATGCTTTAAATAATAAATATTCAAGTTGAAACTAGCACTTAAAAATATGTAAGAAAAAAACAAAAAAAGTGCAGAGTATGGGGTCGGGAAAAAAGCGATGAATTATTGTTCCCCATTCTATTTCCAATATGTGGGTATGTTTTTTTCTGTAATTGTAACAATTTTACAAAATTCAATTTTGGGCGCATAAAACTTGAAAATCTACGCACCGCGCTAAACAAGTCTGAGATACTTGTCATATTTCTACTCGTTGTTATTCCGTGATACGCAAATTGTGTAAGTCCAAAAATCGAAAAAAATTGTGTAAGTCCAAAATATTTATATGAACAGAAATTTTTTTTCATTTCGAATTTTTTTTCTTTTCTGTTTTTTGTCTCTCCTACAAAGTTTTAAAAAAGGACTTACACAATTTGCATTCTAAGCTAGCGATTTTTATCATTTGTAAAAAAAATTGTAGTTTTTTTTTGGTAATTTTAATTTTGGTAAATTTTTACATTGGCTGTGACCCCCCCCGAAAAATTCTCTAGCTACGCCACTGAGAATGATGATTAGGATGAGGATGGGGATCGGGATGAAATGAGGATGAGGATTAGGATTAGGATCAGGATAGCACTAGGATGAAGATGAGGATTAGGATCAGGATCAGTATGAGATTCAGGATGAGGATGAGGATCAGGATGAAATGAGGATGAGGATTAGGATTAGGATCAGGATAGCAGTAGGATGAAGATGAGGATTAGATCCAGGATCAGGATGCGATGAGCAGATGGAGGAGGGTTAGGATTAGGATCAGGAACAGGATAGCACTAGGATGAGGATCAGGATTAGATTCAGGATGAGGATGAGGATCGAGATGAAATGAGTAGGATGAAATGAGGATGAAGATTAGGATTAGGATCAGGATAGCACTAGGATAAAGATGAGGATTAGGATAAGGATCAGAATGAGGATCGGGATGAGATGAGTAGGATGAAATAAGGGATATGCAAGAGAAAATCACTCTTCTTCTTCCTGCCTTTAGCTAATCTCAAACTATTGCATCTTGTTATACCTTTCATGAGAATGAAATGGTATTATAACTTAGTGCCAAAAAATTTTTGTCGAAAGTACCAGAAGGAAGCGTGGGGGACCCACCAAAATATATACCGATATGATCAGAATCACGAACTGAGTCGATTAAGCCATGTCCGTCTGTCCGTCTGTCCGTCTGTCCTTCTGTCCGTCTGTCCGTCTGTCCGTCCGTCCGTCTGTGTGAACGCAAACTAGTCCCTCAGTTTTTGAGATATCTGAATGAAATTCGGAATACAGGTATGTTGTTATATGCAGCTGATCATTTGTCGGAACCGGCCGAATCGGACCACTATAACATATAGAAAACAACCGATTATTCAGATATACATGAAATTTTTGGATGTAATTTGTGCATAACTTCCCCATTTAAACAGCTAAGGACATGAAACTTTGAAGTAGACGTGCCCATTTAAGCCCAAACAAGGTTACCGAAAATTGTCAAGATCGGACCACTATAACATATAGTTCCACAACATCCGATTATTCAGATATACACATTTTGGTGTATAACTCCTCCATTTTAACAGATAACGGCCTGAAATTTTGAAGTATTTGTACCCGTATGGACCCAAACGGGATTGCCGAAAATTGTTAAGATCGGACCACTATAACATATAGCTCCCCTACAATCGATTGTTCAGATATGGACATTTTGGTGTATAACTCCTCCATTTTAACAGCTAACGGCGTGAAATTTTGAAGTATTTGTACCCATATGGGCCCAAACAGGGTTACCGAAAATTGTCAAGATCGGACCACTATAACATATAGCTCCCCTACAACCGATTGTTCAGATATGGACATTTTTGTGTATAACTCCTCCATTTTAACAGCTAACGGCGTGAAATTTTGAAGTATTTGTACCCATATGGGCCCAAACGGGATTACCGAAAATTGTTAAGATCGGACCACTATAACCTATAGCTCCCCTACAACCGATTGTTCAGATGTGGACATTTTGGTGTATAACTCCTCCATTTTAACAGCTAACGGCGTGAAATTTTGAAGTATTTGTACCCATATGGGCCCAAACAGGGTTACCGAAAATTGTCAAGATCGGACCACTATAACATATAGCTCCCCTACAACCGATTGTTCAGATATGGGCATTTTGGTGTATAACTCCTCCATTTTAACAGCTAACGGCGTGAAATTTTGAAGTATTTGTACCCATATGGGCCCAAACAGGGTTACCGAAAATTGTCAAGATCGGACCATTATAGCTCCCATACAACCGATTGTTCTGATATGAACATTTTGGTGTATAACTCCTCCATTTAAATAGCCAAGAACCCATTTTTTCTAATAAATCTTTCCATAAATAACCCACAGAATTAAAATTATAAATTACACTTAATCCGGCTATGTACATACATAGGTAACTTTTCATTTCCCCACTCATGAAAGGTATGAAGTCTTCGGTACGGCCGAAGACAGCCGCGCTTTTACTTGTTTTGATTTGAAACAGGTCGTCGAATGGTAATCGCCTATTCTCTTCTACATGCGGCGACCTCTATTGTTGGGCCATGAGTTGAACAAATATTTCACATTCCATTTGTTTCACAAATCGTGCGTGGAATAACGGCATTTTCCTCCTCTGCATACTTCAGTACATGTCAAAGGTTATGAAAAACATTTTCATTCCTATGAAATCGGCACAAAATTAGACACATTGAAAATCGTAAATTTTCTAGTTTTAAAACACAACCATTACATTTATATTCAATTAACAATGGCAAAACATATGTAAAACCAAAATCAATATGAATTTGTTATTTGTATATACATGTACATATGTATGTGTATGATTTAAGTTTTTTTTCTAAAAAACTGCATTTGAAAATGTATACGAATAAAATTCTGAACCGGACTAATAATTTTTGTATGGTTTAATAAAGGTGAATTAATGAAGGGTGGTAAGTATATAAAACAAAAATGTTTCATTATTAAAATGAAAATGTGCATTTTTATTTTAAAAATGCAGAATCTTTATTCAAAATCTTTCATATTTGATTTATATATGAATATTTTTAAATTAAGTACGTTTGTTATTTAAAATAAAAATGATGGTTTGTTGGGGTAAGTGGAAAAAAAATTCAACAACTATTTACAGCGAAGGTTGAGTGTATAGCTATTTCACGAAAAACACACTAACACACACTACTAATACACACTAACGTTAATGTTGAAAATGAAAAAGGCAAAAGTGGGGAAAATCCAACAGCTTGCACAGAGTCTCAATGGCCAAGTGTGTTTATGCGTTGGGTAATTGCGGCTGAAGATGGAATGGACTCGGGTTCAATCCCCGGTGGATCCACTTCCGAAAAGAGTGCTGATGATCGAAAATGGTTTTTCGTGAAATAGCTATACACTCAACCTTCGCTGTAAATAGTTGTTGAATTTTTTTTCCACTTACCCCAACAATTAAAAATTGAATTAAAATAAAAAAATTTCGTGCTAAGCACTAAAAAAACTTTCAAGTAAAATTGTTAACGTTGTTTGGTATATACATAAAATAAATACCAACAACAATGTTCATTGCGAACTGCCTACAACAAAAATTCAGCACGTTTGTGGAGAATATATGCAAAAGCATATACACACTAACGTTAATGTTGAAAATGAAAAAGGCAAAAGTGGGGAAAATCCAACAGCTTGGACAGAGTCTCAATGGCCGAGTGTGCTTATGCGTTGGGTCATTGCGGCTGAAGATGGAATGGACTCGGGTTCAATCCCCGGTGGATCCACTTCCGAAAAGAGTGCTGATGATCGAAAATGGTTTTTCGTGAAATAGCTATACACTGAACCTTCGCTGTAAATATGTCACCTACCCTTTTACACAAACAACAAAACGCCACGGCTTAAAACAAAAAGGGCAAAACAACAACACTTGGTGACAATTACGAAAATCTAATGCACCGACTCTCTCAGTGGAGACGGGGTGGGTACATAAAATAAATCCAACACACAAACTAAGACCAACCAAAAATAAAATATGTACCAACAAATTTTTCCAAAATACCCAAACTTTGACAAACAAATGTTTTATGGGTGCACCCGAGGTGAGGTCCAACCGGAAGGTTACGAACCCACTCGCACAGTTCCTGAGCTGCCAGGAACAACTTTAACCCGCCGCCAAATGACTGGGCTCTGGGTGCGGGATGCTAGAAGGATGGGTTAAGGAAATCGTGGAGCGAAACAAAGGAGCGACAAATTCTACAAACACAACAACACAGAGTATACTCAACCAAGCCGGAGTATGTTCCGGCTTCAAAATCTCCGCGGTGTCCACCACCAACTCGCCACGATCCACCTTGATTTCACTTTCTTCTCTTTGTCACACCCTAACCCACACTATTTTCCTTCCGCACTTAAACCTCCCCTTTTCTTTAATTTAACTTTCCCTCAGAACTTTCCTTTAACTATATATTTATATTTTTTTCCAGAAACCTTTATCTAACCCACTTGACACACTGACACCACTATCTTTTATTTTTCTTTTTTTTTCTAAACACCAACGCCTTTATGAATATTTTAAAAATCGCCCGCACAAAAAGAGATCTTCTCGCAATCGCCTACAAACGTATTCTGACGCGCACCCGCGAGCCAAGCCGAAGGCTGCGCGCCAGCATATACATTTTTGTATATACCATCAGGCTGTATGTGTGGGTAACCACCCGGTCGCACCGAACCGCTAACCTGTGCGGTCATCACCGATGCCCCGACCAATGATATACAACCACACACACCTAAACTGCCTTCATCTAGCGGATGCCTTAATGCACCGCAAAAGGGACGAAAGCGATGACACCCCTTTCTGCGCCTTCCGCGCTCATTGTTTTTCTTTATTTACATCCTCCATATTTACATAATGTATAACAATTTGGTGGGGAACTCCGCTAAAAGGCAAAAGCTCGCAACACACTCCGCCAGTACTGGCCATCATGGCAATACCAATTAAGTTCATTTGTCGCCGCTAGGGTGCGCTCCCCGTTGGGAACAAAGGATAAAAGGTAAAAAGGTAAATAAACAAAACAAATGAAAATTTGCTCTGCCAGTGCATACATATATACATAGTGGAGTAGTAAAACCAAGAAAAGGTAAACAAAGCAAAAGGAAAATTATTTTGTCGCGATCCGACCGCGACAACTCCACCCTTTCCTCGTGAAAGAAGGAAACTTCCTTCTTTGGCCCTAATGCTACCTATCCCGATACGGCCTTAAATCTCTAACATTCCATGTACCTTTCTCCCTACCATTCTCGTCTACTAAAACATATGTCCATGGAGATACCCTCTTCTTAATCACAAAAGGACCTACATACTTCGGCGCTAACTTCGCTGCAAAATAATTAGCCGCATCGGACAACGCAAAATTCTTCCTCCACACTAACTCTCCTGGCATATATTGGACATCTCTTCTCCTAAGATTATACTGTTTAGCTAACTTAGCTCCTGCCTGCTCCAACTTAAGTCTTATGTCTGCTCTAATCTCCACTAACTTCCTAGCTCTCTCCTCGCAATTCAATTGTTCCTGCTCTCCTAAGGACCTTATATAACCTTGACTACCTTTAAGCACCATGTCCCGACCAAAGTTCACAAAATATGGTGTAACTCCTAACACCTCATGCTGTGATGACCTAATGCAACACGCTACCTTCGCTAACTGTTGATCCCATGACCTCTGGTTTTCTGAAACATAAGCGTATTCTTAATAATTTGATTAATGCGTTCCGCTGGATTAGCCTGCGGATGATAATGTGCAGTGTATCTCAACTGAACGCCGTAGACACCGCAGAGACCCTGAAGCTTACGACTCCTGAACTGGGGTCCATTATCACACACAACAGAACTCGGAACGCCAAACAATAGAAAAACATCATTTTCAAGAAATTTACAGACACTCTTCGCAGTCGCTGTGCGCAAAGGAAACAACAATGGAAACTTCGAAAAATAATCCACAACCGTAAGAATATATTGGTAACCTTGAGTCGACTTTACCAAAGGACCAACCAAATCAACACAAATCATCTCCCCAGGGGTCACCTACCCTTTTACACAAATAACAAAACGCCACGGCTTAATACAAGAAGGGCAAAACAACAACACTGGGTGACAATAACGAAATATAAATGCACCGACTCACTCAGTGGAGACGGGGTGGGTTCATACAACAAAATTAAACACAAAGACTAAACTCAACCAAAAATAAAATACCAACAAATTTTTCCAAAATACCCAAACTTTGACAAACAAATGTTTTATGGGTGCACCCGAGGTGAGATCCAACCGGAAGGTTATGAACCCACTCGCACAGTTCCTGAGCTGCCAGGAACAACTTTAACCCGCCGCCAAATGACTGAGCTCTGGGTGCGGGACGCTAAAAGGATGGGTTAAGGAAATCGGGGAACGAAACAAAGAGGCGACAAATTCTACAAACACAACAACACAGATTATACTCAACCAAGCCGGAGTGTGTTCCGGCTTCAGGGTCCCAGCGGTGTCCACCACCACTGCCTGGTCCAAATCCACCACCAACTCTAATTATTTTGTTGGGGTAAGTGGAAAAAAATTTCAACAACTATTTACAGCGAAGGTTGAGTGTATAGCTATTTCACGAAAAACCATTTTCGATCATCAGCACTCTTTTCGGAAGTGGATGCACTGGGGATTGAACCCGAGTCCATTCCATCTTCAGCCGCAATGACCCAACGCATTAACACACGAAAAGAGTGCTGATGATCGAAAATGGTTTTTCGTGAAATAGCTATACACTCAACCTTCGCTGTAAATAGTTGTTGAAATTTTTTTCCACTTACCCCAACAATTAAAAATTGAATTAAAATAAAAATTTCGTGCTAAGCACTAAAAACTCTTTCAAGTAAAATTGTTAACGTTGTTGGTATATAAAAAATACATACCAACAACAAATGTTCATTGCGAACTGCCAACAAAAATTCAGCACGTTTGTGGAGAATATATGCAAAAGCATATACACACTAACGTTAATGTTGAAAATGAAAAAGGCAAAAGTGGGGAAAATCCAACAGCTTGCACAGAGTCTCAATGGCCGAGTGTGTTTATGCGTTGGGTCATTGCGGCTGAAGATGGAATGGACTCGGGTTCAATCCCCAGTGCATCCACTTCCGAAAAGAGTGCTGATGATCGAAAATGGTTTTTCGTGAAATAGCTATACACTCAACCTTCGCTGTAAATAGTTGTTGAAATTTTTTTCCACTTACCCCAACAATTAAAAGTTGAATTAAAATAAAAATTTCGTGCTAAGCACTAAAAACTCTTTCAAGTAAAATTGTTAACGTTGTTGGTATATAAAAAATACATACCAACAACAAATGTTCATTGCGAACTGCCAACAAAAATTCAGCACGTTTGTGGAGAATATATGCAAAAGCATATACACACTAACGTTAATGTTGAAAATGAAAAAGGCAAAAGTGGGGAAAATCCAACAGCTTGCACAGAGTCTCAATGGCCGAGTGTGTTTATGCGTTGGGTCATTGCGGCTGAAGATGGAATGGACTCGGGTTCAATCCCCAGTGCATCCACTTCCGAAAAGAGTGCTGATGATCGAAAATGGTTTTTCGTGAAATAGCTATACACTCAACCTTCGCTGTAAATAGTTGTTGAAATTTTTTTCCACTTACCCCAACAATTAAAAATTGAATTAAAATAAAAATTTCGTGCTAAGCACTAAAAACTCTTTCAAGTCTAATTATTTTTATTTTTTTCACTACACACCCTAACCTGACACTTTTCTTTCTTTCCACTATTATGTTCGTTTCCAAAACTTTGCTTTAAAACTTCCTACTTCTTTTTTTTTCTCTCACAGTTTTATTTAAAACAAATTTTCCAAATCTAAACTCTCTAACACCACTTTCCAAACTTTTCACTAAGCTTTTTTTTTATCTTGTTTTGTTTTCAACTCGCCCGAACAGAAAAATATGTGACCGCCTTCACATACAAACGTATTCTGACGCGCACCCGCGAGCCAGGCCGAAGGCTGCGCGCCAGCATATACTTTTTTGTATATACCATCAGGCTGTATGTGTGGGTAACCACCCGGTCGCACCGAACCGCTAACCTGTGCGGTCATCACCGATGCCCCGACCAATGATATACAACCACACACACATAAACTGCCTTCATCTAGCGGATGCCTTAATGCACCGCAAAAGGGACGAAAGCGATGACACCCCTTTCTGCGCCTTCCGCGCTCATTGTTTTTCCTTATTTACGTCCTACACATTTACATATATGTATAACAATTAGGTGGGGAACTCCGCTAAAAGGCAAAAGCTCGCAACACACTCCGCCAGTACTGCCCATCATGGCAATATCAATTAACTTCATTTGTCGCCGCTAGGGTGCGCTCCCCGTTGGGAACAAAGGATAAAAGGTAAAAAGGTAAATAAACAAAACAAATGAAAATTTGCTCTGCCAGTGTATATATACATAGTGGGAGTAGCAAAAGGAAAAATACTTTGTCGCGATCAGACCGCGACAACTCCACCCTTTCCTCGTGAAAGAAGGAAACTTCCTTCTTTGGCCCTAATGCTACCTATCCCGATACGGCCTTAAATCTCTAACATTCCATGTACCTTTCTCCCTACCATTCTCGTCTACTAAAACATATGTCCATGGAGATACCCTCTTCTTAATCACAAAAGGACCTACATACTTCGGCGCTAACTTCGCTGCAAAATAATTAGCCGCATCGGACAACGCAAAATTCTTCCTCCACATTAACTCTCCTGGCATATATTGGACATCTCTCCTCCTGAGGTTATACTGCTTAGCTAAGTTAGCTCCTGCCTGCTCCAACTTCAATCTTATGTCTGCTCTAATCTCCACTAACTTTCTAGCTCTCTCCTCGCAATTCAATTGTTCCTGCTCTCCTAAGGACCTTATATAACCTTGACTACCTTCAAGCACCATGTGCCGACCAAAGTTAACAAAGTATGGTGTAACTCCTAACACCTCATGCTGTGATGACCTAATGCAACACGCTACCTTCGCTAATTGCTGATCCCATGACCTCTGGTTCTCTGAAACATAAGCCCTAAGGGTAGTCTCAATAATTTGATTAATCCGTTCCGCTGGATTAGCCTGCGGATGATAATGCGCAGTGTATCGCAACTGAACGCCGTAGACACCACAGAGACCCTGAAGCTCACGAC
The DNA here is from genome assembly GCA_960531455.1 of Urophora cardui. Classification (NCBI taxonomy): domain Eukaryota; kingdom Metazoa; phylum Arthropoda; class Insecta; order Diptera; family Tephritidae; genus Urophora; species Urophora cardui. The sequence continues at coordinate 20,699,029 of OY482675.1, read as the reverse complement.
TCTTGAACTGGGGTCCATTATCACACACAACGGAACTCGGAACGCCAAACAATAGGAAAACATCGTTTTCGAGATATTTACAGACACTCTTCGCCGTCGCAGTACGTAAAGGAAACAACAATGGAAACTTCGGAAAATAATCCACAACCGTAAGAATATATTGGTAACCTTGAGTCGACTTTACCAAAGGACCAACCAAATCAACACAAATCATCTCCCACGGTTCAACTTCCTTCGACCTCTCTAGCATTCCCCCAGCTGGCTGTTTATTATCAGGCTTTACCTGCTGACATGTTTTACAAGTTCGAACATACTTAGCAACATCGGATTTCATTCGCGGCCAATAAAACTTCTGAGCAACTCTAGCGAACGTTTTCCTCACACCCATGTGTCCTGCTAACGGACTATCATGGCAACTCTTCAAAACATTTTCTCTCTGAGAATTTTCGATAACCATTTTCCATTCGGGCCCCTCCCCGTAAATGGATGGGTATGGAGGTTTAACATATTTGTAAAGGACACCATCTTCTACTCTCCACGCAGGGTACGACAAAGGATTCTTTGACACCGATTCAATCATTTTCGTTATCCAAGGGTCCGACGTAGAAATTTCAAAAATAACAGGAACATTCCTCGACAACAAATCTGGGACAACATGTTCTTTACCTTTCCTATGGATAATCTCAAAATCATATTGTTGAAGCTTCAATGCCCAACGAGCCAGTCTACCACAAGGATCTTTCAACCTATTCAACCAAGTCAGGGAATAATGATCAGTGATAACTTTAAACTTTGTCCCTTCGATGTATGGTCGCAACTTCTCGACCGCCCACAGGACCGCCAAACATTCCTTTTCTGTGGTGGAATAATTTTTCTCACCTTTATTCAGGGACCTACTCAGATATGCTATCACCTTCTCATCGTCTTCAAAATCTTGGGTCAACACAGCTCCTATGCCAAAGTCTGACGCATCCGTTTGTATAATAAAGGGCCTATCAAAATCTGGGCAACTTAAAACGGGCGCCGTAACTAAACGTTCCTTAGCTTCTCTAAAACCCCTATCACATTCTTCACTCCAAATGAACTTTTTATTCTTCTTCGTTAATTCGGTGAGAGGTCTAACCAACTCTGAAAAATCTTTGATGAATCTACGGTACCAGGACACTGTACCTACAAAAGATCTCACTTGCTTAACATTTCTCGGGACTTCTATCCTAACCATTGCCTCTACCTTTTCAGGATCAACATGTAGGCCGTTTCTATCTACGACATATCCTAAATACTTTAACTCAGGCCTACAGAAACTGCATTTCTCTCTATTGAGTTTTAATCCTGCCTCAGCTAATCTATCCAAAACCTCTTTCAGAATTTCCAAATGTTTTTCAAACGTTTTTGTTACGATGAGTATATCATCCAAATATACAAAAACATGGGGCTCTAACTCTGGTCCTATGACCGAATCTATAAATCTCTGCCACGTTGCAGGCGCATTATGTAAACCGAATGGCATTCTCTTAAATTGGAAAAGACCTCTACCTGGCACCGTGAATGCTGTATAGGGCCTAGAACTCCTCTCTACTGGTATTTGCCAGTAAGCAGACTTGATGTCTAAACTTGATAAAAATTTCGCATCCCTCAGCTTATCCAAGGTCGCCGACACATAAGGAAGGGGGTAACTATCCTTCTCGGTACATTTATTCAGAACTCTATAGTCTACACAAAACCTATATGTACCGTCTTTCTTCCTTATCATGACCACCGGGGAAGCCCATGGACTATGAGACGTCTCAATAACACCCTTGCTGAGCATATCCTTCAACTCCTCGTCCATACGCGACTGTATGGTAGGCGATACCGGATTGTATCGCTGCTTCACAGGCTCAACTCCTGCCTTTATCCTTATCCAATGCTCAACAAGATGGGTTAGACCTAACCCGTCTGCCATAGTCTCAAAAGCATTCCCAACTAATCTACCTAAAGCTTCAGATTGCCTAGTATCTAATTCACTGTGGTCCATGATCGCTACCGACGCCTCCTGTTCCGGTCGAGAAAACGACCATACCCTGCCCCTCAGATCCGGTATTATACCCGCCTTGGTCCAGAAATCTACACCAAGAATAAGAGCATGAGGTGTACCAGGAACAATAAGACAATCTATGAGGGCCGACTTGCCCTCCACCACAATTGGTAACGAAATAGAACCTAACGCTGATACTCGACCACCATCCGCCAAAGTAACTTGAGGAATATTTTCCGATGCAGTAATTCTTATGCCATACGCTTGTAACATACTCCAACCAATACGACCAATAACTGTACGAGAAGCTTCAGAATCCAACAATGCTCGAAAAGAGAAACCAAAAACCGACACATCGATATGTGGACGCTGATCAAGGCCGCTTGCCACCAACGAATAACCCATATAAGAAACAACTCGACGATCCCCTATTATAGCCAGCTGGGAGTTAGCAGGATTACTAACTCCTGTTAGACCACCTGACCTGCCGTCCCAGGTGTCTAATTCGCGTTTCCCGAACTGTTTGTTGCGACATTGGAATTATTGTTCCTGTTAGAATCAGACCTGAAGGGGTTTGAAGACCGTCTTTCCTCTAGACCAGACCTACCACCACTTTGGGTACCACTCGGCTTTGCTGTACACACTGGACAGTCCTGCTTCATGGCACCAATCCTACCGCATCCAAAGCACTTCATTGTTTTCCTACAATCCGCCGAAACATGACCAAATCGCTTGCAATTGAAACACCTAGTATTCGGCCCATACCTATTCCTAGGACTGGTTGCCGACTGGTTCACTGACGCAGCCTCACCACCAACAGACATGTATGCCAAGTCTGGCTCCAACAAACCTCTAGCCTTAAAGTTTGGAGGGGGAACAAAAGCATCAACCGACGACCTAACCGCTTCCAATTTCCTTCCCAAAGCAACTAACTCTGAAATCGAACCAGGTGTGACTAGTCCCAATTGGGTCTGATAGAAAGGGAGAATATTCGCCCTAATTATACCCAACATCCTACTTTATGAAATCGGCTCCTGTAACCTTCCAAACATAATCCTCATCGCAGCCACATATACTCCAATTGACTCATTTGCTCCCTGAGTCCTTCTTCGAATTTGCGACATTAAAAGGTCATCATAATTAGGGGAGAGAAATTCCAATTTTAGCTCCCGAACCAATTCTTCCCATGTTGTTATCGAACGCCTAATCGACCTAAACCAGAGTAAAACTTTTCCTGAAAATAAATCGACCGCACCTCTCAACAATTGAGTTTTAGCAACACCGCGTGCTTCACTAAGCTCATCAACACGCTCCAAAAATGCATATAACGATAACCCAGAATTCTCTCCATCGAATTTAATATTCCATTTAGCCAGATTCGGTGGCTCCTGCGCAATCCTACCGACTAGTTGTGCTTCCTCGGAAGTCCTTACTGGCACTGGTCTCACATCTGGTCCCGGTGAGACTACTTGCCCTGGTGATGTGCCTCTGGGTTGCTCACCCCGTTCCGACTCCTGTTTGTCGTCATTCATCTCTTCTAGATAACCCAGCATCAAAATTACCCTGTTCCTTATATCCGCCTGTGACGCCATATCGTAATCATTTTCGGGTTTATCCCTACCGATCCTATTCAAACACCACTCCAGTTTTGTGGTCGCCTTAATACCATCTGATGGCTTTCCTCCATTATTAAGATCCGAAACTAACTTCCCTATCTCTACTATTTTTGCCTCTACCGCAACTTTATCTTCCTCAAAAGTGAACGGATAATCCTTAAATAAGTCTACAGACCCACGTCGTTCAACTGCCCGCGATGCCCTTAATGACTTCCGCATTGATTCCACCGATGCTACTGCTAATCCGCGTGCCTCCATCTCGTAGGCCAATTCTTCCTGTGACAAACGATTGATCTCCATTTTGGTTTTCGACAACAATAATTCTTTCCAGCAAAAAAAAATATTCGAATTAAAATCTCCAACAGAAAAAATTGTATCGCTACCAATCCAAAACTCAAAAATCGCAAAAAAAATTCAACAACCAACTCTCAAACCACGAAAATCGGAAATTAATTAAAACAAAATTTTTTTCCACACCAATTAAAATTTTCCTCCGCAAAATTTAAAAATTATTTTTAAAAATTTTCTACGCCCAATTTCCAAAAAAAATTTTAAATTCAATCTTGATATTCCCACAATTTAAAATTGATATTAAGAAATATTCCGCAAAATTAAAAAGTTAACCCAAAAACTGCGGTTCCCAAATCTAAACTAGACACCCTAGTATTTTCCAATACTCTAAAATTTGTGACCCACCCTAGCACTGGCGCAGCAAATTTGGGAGCTATAACAAAAAACAATAGAGCCTATTACAAATGTAACAACACTAAAAACACTACCTACTGGGACAACACCAACAATAGCTTACGTACCTTATGGCGTTTTCTTTTCTGCAAAAAAATGCTGCCCTTCTATATCCCAATTATCGAATTGCGTAACCTAACTTTCTATAAAATGGCTAAATTTGTAGATAATGGTGCCCTCTTGCTTACTTAGAGGTCAATATTCGGTAAAATTACCATACAAGCCTACAAAATAGCTAAGAAAATCAAAAAGGGCAACATTTTGTCGAGAAAAGAAAACGGCATTAATGTATGTATGTATGTATGAGCCACTCTCGCTGTCTAATTTGACCGCAGGTAAATGTACGTAAATATGTATATAAGAATAAACATATAAAGGAAATGTGCAAAATGCAAATTGTAAACTTAGCAATAGGGTGGCCAGTAAAAAAAAATTTGTGCAATAAAACTTACGTAAAACACACGGAAAACAATAAGTATGATTTATTTATTAATTTATAATCCAAAAAAAGATGTATATGGGTATGTATGAAATGAAAGTATATATCTTTGCCCTTGACTCCTTTATGTATATGTCCCTCTTTGACTCGTTCCTATGTACATATGTATGTCTGGATCCTCCTCCTGGCCAACACAAAGTGAATATGCTTGCTTCGCAATAAAACTGTAATATATATATATTTTTTTTTTTGTAAATTTCCAGATCGCTGGATATATAAAAGTTTTTTTTTTTTTCCTATTTAATTAAGGCAACAAAAACAATTCAACTCGGGAAATTTTCAATGAAAAATATGGCTCACCCTAATGAGAACTTGACCGAAACGACTTTTGCGTGTTGTTGTACGCAATGAAAAAAATTTTCTTTGTTTATTACCGCGACCTAACGCAATTTATATACGTAAATATGTATTTATATAAATTTATACGTATGTATATATTTATTTATTGACGACTACCTGCTGTTTTTCTTCTGTTACCCTTTTTACTTTGCAAGTATGTAGGTGTGTATGTATGTATATTTCCTATAGAAAAAAAGCTCTTCGTTTGCGACAAACTCCGACTTGACCAACTTACACTTGTGAATACCAACAAAAATTCTCGGCTCTCCGATTCTCCTAAGTAAGAAAATAAATAGAACAAAAAATTGATCGGCAGAATTATTCTTGTAAGTAAGTAAAAAGATTGCACAACCGACAAGCACAGAAAAATATACCAACAACACAGTATATACACTGCTACAACAGAAAAAACCACAACTTCACGAAATTTTTGCAACAACACAATCCTCTAAAAATCTCGACCACTTTTATGCCAATAACAATTTTCTTACTTGCAAATTTTTTTCTTTCGAGCCCCACGTTGGGCGCCAATTTGTCACGTACCCTTTTACACAAACAACAAAACGCCACGGCTTAATACAAAAAGGGCAAAACAACAACACTTGGTGACAATTACGAAAATCTAATGCACCGACTCTCTCAGTGGAGACGGGGTGGGTACATAAAATAAATCCAACACACAAACTAAGACCAACCAAAAATAAAATATGTACCAACAAATTTTTCCAAAATACCCAAACTTTGACAAACAAATGTTTTATGGGTGCACCCGAGGTGAGGTCCAACCGGAAGGTTGCGAACCCACTCGCACAGTTCCTGAGCTGCCAGGAACAACTTTAACCCGCCGCCAAATGACTGGGCTCTGGGTGCGGGATGCTAGAAGGATGGGTTAAGGAAATCGGGGAGCGAAACAAAGGAGCGACAAATTCTACAAACACAACAACACAGAGTATACTCAACCAAGCCGGAGTATGTTCCGGCTTCAAAATCTCCGCGGTGTCCACCACCAACTCGCCACGATCCACCTTGATTTCACTTTCTTCTCTTTGTCACACCCTAACCCACACTATTTTCCTTCCGCACTTAAACCTCCCCTTTTCTTTAATTTAACTCTCCCTCAGAACTTTCCTTTAACTATTTTTTTTTCCAGAAACCTTTATCTAACCCACTTGACACACTGACACCACCATCTTTTATTTTTCTTTTTTTTTTCTAAACACCAACGCCTTTATGAATATTTTAAAAATCGCCCGCACAAAAAGAGATCTTCTCGCAATCGCATACAAACGTATTCTGACGCGCACCCGCGAGCCAGGCCGAAGGCTGCGCGCCAGCATATACATTTTTGTATATACCATCAGGCTGTATGTGTGGGTAACCACCCGGTCGCACCGAACCGCTAACCTGTGCGGTCATCACCGATGCCCCGACCAATGATATACAACCACACACACCTAAACTGCCTTCATCTAGCGGATGCCTTAATGCACCGCAAAAGGGACGAAAGCGATGACACCCCTTTCTGCGCCTTCCACGCTCATTGTTTTTCTTTATTTACATCCTCCATATTTACATAATGTATAACAATTTGGTGGGGAACTCCGCTAAAAGGCAAAAGCTCGCAACACACTCCGCCAGTACTGCCCATCATGGCAATACCAATTAACTTCATTTGTCGCCGCTAGGGTGCGCTCCCCGTTGGGAACAAAGGATAAAAGGTAAAAAGGTAAATAAACAAAACAAATGAAAATTTGCTCTGCCAGTGCATACATATATACATAGTGGAGTAATAAAACCAAGAAAAGGTAAACAAACCAAAAGGAAAACAAGTAAAAGCGCGGCTGTCTTCGGCCGTACCGAAGACTTCATACCTTTCATGAGTGGCGAAATGAAAGGTTACCTATGTATGTACATAGCCGGATTAAGTTTAATTTATAATTTTAATACTGTGGGTTATTTATGGAAAGATTTATTAGAAAAAATGGGTTCTTGGCTATTTAAATGGAGGAGTTATACACCAAAATGTTCATATCAGAACAATCGGTTGTATGGGAGCTATAATGGTCCGATCTTGACAATTTTCGGTAACCCTGTTTGGGCCCATATGGGTACAAATACTTCAAAATTTCACGCCGTTAGCTGTTAAAATGGAGGAGTTATACACCAAAATGCCCATATCTGAACAATCGGTTGTAGGGGAGCTATATGTTATAGTGGTCCGATCTTGACAATTTTCGGTAACCCTGTTTGGGCCCATATGGGTACAAATACTTCAAAATTTCACGCCGTTAGCTGTTAAAATGGAGGAGTTATACACAAAAATGTCCATATCTGAACAATCGGTTGTAGGGGAGCTATATGTTATAGTGGTCCGATCTTGACAATTTTCGGTAACCCTGTTTGGGCCCATATGGGTACAAATACTTCAAAATTTCACACCGTTAGCTGTTAAAATGAAGGAGTTATACACCAAAATGTGTATATCTGAACAATCGATTGTAGGGGAGCTATATGTTATAGTGGTCCGATCTTAACAATTTTCGGCAATCCCGTTTGGGTCCATACGGGTACAAATACTTCAAAATTTCAGGCCGTTATCTGTTAAAATGGAGGAGTTATACACCAAAATGTGTATATCTGAATAATCGGATGTTGTGGAACTATATGTTATAGTGGTCCGATCTTGACAATTTTCGGTAACCTTGTTTGGGCTTAAATGGGCACGTCTACTTCAAAGTTTCATGTCCTTAGCTGTTTAAATGGGGAAGTTATGCACAAATTACATCCAAAAATTTCATGTATATCTGAATAATCGGTTGTTTTCTATATGTTATAGTGGTCCGATTCGGCCGGTTCCGACAAATGATCAGCTGCATATAACAACATACCTGTATTCCGAATTTCATTCAGATATCTCAAAAACTGAGGGACTAGTTATCGTTCACACAGACGGACGGACGGACAGACGGACAGACGGACATGGCTTAATCGACTCAGCTCGTGATTCTGATCATATCGGTATATATTTTGGTGGGTCCCCCACGCTTCCTTCTGGTACTTTCGACAAAAATTTTTTGGCACTAAGTTATAATACCATTTCATTCTCATGAAAGGTATAAAAATTTCGTGCTAAGCACTAAATAAACTTTCAAGTAAAATTGTTAACGTTGTTTGGTATATACATAAAATAAATACCAACAACAATGTTCATTGCGAACTGCCTACAACAAAAATTCAGCACGTTTGTGGAGAATATATGCAAAAGCTTATACACACTAACGTTAATGTTGAAAATGAAAAAGGCAAAATTGGGGAAAATCCAACAGCTTGCACAGAGTCTCAATGGCCGAGTGTGTTTATGCGTTGGGTCATTGCGGCTGAATATGGAATGGACTCGGGTTCAATCCCCGGTGGATCCACTTCCGAAAAGAGTGCTGATGATCAAAAATGGTTTTTCGTGAAATAGCTATACACTCAACCTTCGCTGTAAATAGTTGTTGAATTTTTTTCCACTTACCCCAACAATTAAAAATTGAATTAAAATAAAAAAATTTCGTGCTGAGCACTAAAAAAACTTTCAAGTAAAATTGTTAACGTTGTTTGGTATATACATAAAATAAATACGAACAACAATGTTCATTGCGAACTGCATACAACAAAAATTCAGCACGTTTGTGGAGAATATATGCAAAAGCATATACACACTAACCTTAATGTTGAAAATGAAAAAGGCAAAAGTGGGGAAAATCCAACATCTTGCACAGAGTCTCAATGGCCGAGTGTGTTTATGCGTTGGGTGAATCCCGCTGAAGATGGAATGGACTCGGGTTCAATCCCCAATGCATCCACTTCCGAAAAGAGTGCTGATGATCGAAAATGGTTTTTCGTGAAATAGCTATACACTCAACCTTCGCTGTAAATAGTTGTTGAATTTTTTTTCCACTTACCCCAACAATTAAAAATTGAATTAAAATAAAAATTTCGTGCTAAGCACTAAAAACTCTTTCAAGTAAAATTTTCATATTTACATCACTTTTAAATACGTTTTTGTCTATTTTAAGCACGTTTTCGTTGATTTTATAATGTTTTTTCTCTGAGTGTATGCCATTGACTCACATTTGTTTTTTTTTTTCCCCCTTAGACATAGGCACAGATACAAATTCGCTCTTTGAATATAAAAATAAAATTTTCTTCCCCTGCCATATGCCCTCAGGTATAAAAAATTTCAAATGAATGTGATTGAGTTTCATACGGGAACGGGGAAGCTACGTTAGCTTCGCCCTTCCCATATGAAATTGAAAATTACACTAACAAATTGAAAATAAAATTTTTTTGAAAAAATTGAATTCTTGAATTGAAAAGCGACATAACTCAAGACCCAAATAAATATAAAAGAAATTGATGAAATGCAAGAAACCCTTTTTCTTTACAAGAAGAAGTCTGTTGCTGGGAGGAGACTAATACCGGAATTCTGTAAGCAATCTCTAGTCACTAATAGAGACTTTTACGTGGTGAGATAGATTTTGAGACAATTTGGTATTCTGTAAGCGAGCTCACGTCTCAAGTCTCAAAAAATACGTCACTAATTAGTGACCTGATGGCGAGGAGGTCACAGAATAAATAAAACATTGTGGTGAACTAAATAAAGCGTCAAAATTTATAAAAACTTACAATTTGTTTGCTCTTTGCTTATTCGCTTGCTATTTTCTGTAATAAAACAAGCTTATTTGTATGAAACTAGCAAAACAATAAAATTTTTCGGGTTTTGCTAACATACTTTTTTCCGCCATTTCCATCAAGTGTAAATGGTGATGAGATACGACATTTATCGATATTTCAATGTTTTACGTTACAGGATTTTTTTTGCGAATCGGTTCAGGTAAAACACTCATAAAATATTATATTCATAACTATTTTTATAAGTGATAAGTAGAAATGATACGCTTTATTTTTTTAATGCAATATATTTCTCATAAATTCATTTCCAAAATCTATTTTCGTATGTAATCGATTAGTGAGTATTCGTTAAATTATTTTGTTATCTCAAACAGTCTCAGTACATTTTCACCACAGTCTTTGGTGAAATTTTTAGTGACTGCCGGTTGCTGAATACTAAAATGGGCTCAAGTCACTAAAACATTAAGTTCAATAACTCAACTCATGAATCTCAAATTTAGTGACTTGAGACGAGACGGATTTACAGAATTCGCCTATAACATTTAGCAGTCCCTAAAGACGTTATTCATGGATTTTGAGTTGTGCAATTTTTTGATTTAGGGTGCGATTTGTAGGCAAACGAAAAAACTGAAAAAAATTTCTAGTTAATATTGAAAAATGTGCGGCAAAAGTGTACTTCAAATTATTTGAAGAAAAATAAAGGTAGATTTTAGTAAGTAGAATAGGAATTAGAGCTTTTTTGCTGAAATATTATTGCGAGTCGCAGTCTATGCTAATTAATTATAGGTACGTATATAAATTAATAATTAAGGTAAGTTATATATATGACAGAAATAAAATATGACAAGTAGCCACTCATAAGAAATGAAATTTTAAAATACTTATCCATGTTCGGCAGCACATATATTTGCGTAAAAGCTTTAATCAAAACAAACCAAAGAAACCTTTTATCACAAAAGCATTTGGAAGCAATTCTGCAATTATCCATCTCTGATTCGAGAATAAATATTGAAAATTTATTAAACAGCCTTGAATAAACTTATCACTTATTCTTATTATGTAATATGGAGATATATTTTTATACTCAGCTGTACTAGTACACAGAGTATTATAGTTTTAATCACATAACGGTGGATTGTAACAGAATGAAATAACCGAGATAGATATAGACTTATATATACCAAAATGATCAGGGTGAAAAGAGAAATCGATTGAGCCATGTCCGTCCGTCCGTCCGTCCGTCCGTCCGTCCGTCTGTCCGTCCGTCCGTCTGTAAACACTCTAACTCGCGCAAAAATTGAGATATTTTGATGAAATTTGGAATGCAAGTTGGTATCGAGACTGGGACGGTTGGTATTGAAAATGGGTGAAATCGGACCATGACAACGCCCACTTTTCCTATATAGAAAAAATCGGAAATTTGGTATCTCAGTCCCTAATATAGCTGGAGCGATAAAATTTTACCCACATGTTGAGCTCAGGCCCCTATGAAGAAATTTTATGAAATTTTGGAAAATGGGCGGTGCCACGCCCACTTATTAAGGGTCAAACATTGAAAGTTTTATGAGTCATAACTCAGAAACCGTTGAAGATATGTCGATGAAATTTGGTACGCGTGATTTACTTACTTAGGCAAATGTTTTGACGGAAAATTGTCAAAATCGGTTTGACGGCCACGCCCACTTTTATATATGTGTATTATAAAGTGACCTAATAAAAACATTTTAAGCGATATCTCTGTCAAATATAAAGATCTATCACTGAAATTTTGTGGCATGATTCCAACTATGAACATAAAACGAAAACCACAAAAATTTTGGAAAATGGGCGGAGCCACGCCCACTTATTAAGGGGCAAACATTGAAAGTTTTATGAGTCATAACTCATAAAACGTTGAAGATATATCGATGAAATTTGGTACGCATGATATATTTACTTAGGCAAATGTGTGGACGAAAAATTACCAAAATCGGTTGACGACCACGCCCACTTTTATATATGTGTATTATAAAGTGGCCTAATAAAAACATTGTAAGCGATATCTTTGTCAAATATAAAGATAATTCATTGAAATTTTGTGACATGAGTTCCACAATAGACCGGAAACATAAAATAGACAAATTTTGGAAAATGGGCGTGGCACCGCCTCCTTTTGGACAAAGGGATATACGAGATTTATTAGCCTTTAACTCGACAAATAATTGAGATATTATGACGAAACTTGGTTTATACACTTTTATAACTTATAACACGCAAAAATTAATTGAATCGGTTTATGACCACGCCTACTTTTTAACAGATATTTCTGGAATACCCTTTGGGAGTTTGTAACGTGACATCTTTGTAACTAGAAGTCATAAAGGAATTAATTTTTGCACAAAGAATAATATTGATATGCTTAGTTGGATGACTGATAAAAATTTAGAAAATGGGCGTAGCTACGCCCACTTTATGCAGCACTCGCTTTATATAAAGTACACCGTGTTTCCATCAAACGCAAACAAACAATGAAAGCATACAGCTGAGTATCTAATGTTCGATTCCACTCGAACTTAGGCTTCCTTACTTGTTTTTTATATGCATGAGTTCATATCTTTATTTAATTTGTATAAATAAAATATGTTGTAAATATTGTACATATGTATGTTGTATGTAAAATTTTCCTATGGTACAATAAAAATTTACTTGTAGTTTGTAACTTTTTTTAAATCTAACACAAATTTTTTCTCAGTGCACTAATAAATTTTTGTAGATGTATTGGAGTTTCCCCATTCAATACGAGAGCGTTGAGCACCCTTGTTTTAAACTTTCGAAGGTTCAAAATTTAACCCAAAAAAAAGTTTTAAATTTCTTTCAAACCAAATCAAAGTTTTAAAAATATTCCAATATTTATAACAGTGAAGCTATCCCTCGCATAAGTCCATGTTTTTGGGCCGACGCACAGTGCCGCGAAGGTGGATAAAAATACAAAAATCGACTGTCTTGAAACTTAAAAGTTTTGATGTCAAGTTACAGCTAAAACTCCAGCTAAGAGAAGTTCATAAGTTATTTTGTGATAAAAACATCTTTCAGCCTCACACACCCCCTCAAAGTACACCTATTTTCTACATACCATTTCATTTCGGTGCTTCGCACATAAAAGTGGTCGCAGTTAAAAATTTGTTAAAAATACATTTTTATTCCTAGCAATATCAACTTTTGCAATTTGATAAAGATATATGCGACAAACCAAAAAATGTATGGTTCATAAAAAAACAAATATACAAACGTTTCTTTTTTATTAATAAACTAGCTGTACCCGGCCAAGCTTTGCTTTGGCCCACTTTCTATTATAGGTACTTGAAGCGAAAAACGGCCCACTTTAAAATATGTTGGAAGTATCTAGAAACCGAAATTACCTCGGGCTGCAGAGCTCAGCACAATTCAGATAAGTTTAAAAAAAGTGAAGGAAAAATTGATATTTTCAAAAGTTTGCCCTCTTCACGTTCTTATCCCATTTTTCTTCGTATTAGTCTCCAACTCCCTTTCCCTCTACTTTTCTCTTTCTCGTTCCCTTTTCATTTCCGTTTAATTTTTCCTTTTCCGTCACATTTTCGCTTCCCTTTCTCTATCGCTCTAATATCGCTCAGAAACATTCGAGTGTCATCCGGGTCCACGTTTTGACCCATATCTGCAGACCCGACCTAGGAATCACAATGAGTACTATTCTATGTAAATTGTCTGCTCAATACCTTTCATTTGATACCAATATCGCTCAGGAACATTCGAGGGTCATCCGGGACCACGTTTCACCAATATCTGGAGACCCGACCTAGGAATCACAATGAGTACTATTCTATGTAAATTGTCTGCTCAATACCTTTCATTTGATACCAATATCGCTCAGGAACATTCGAGGATCATGCGGGTCCACGTTTTGACCCATATCTGGAGACCCGACCTAGGAATCACAATGAGTACTATTCTATATAAATTCTCTGCTCAATACCTTTCATTTGATACCCATATCGTCCCAAAATATTCAGGGGAAAGCCGGATTCACGTTTTGACCTTTTGACCTATATCTCGGGAACCGACTTCCGGATTTGAAACAAATACGCATATAAACCATCTAGGGCAAGGTACTAAGTTGGTGTGTAAATTTGGTCAAAATCCCTCCACGCGTTTGGGCGAAAGCCGGCGACAAAGAAATGGGCTTGATTTTTATATATATATATAGATAAATATATGATCAAACATACCAAAATCCGACAATTGGTAAACTTTGGAGGCAAAAAAAAACATCATAAAATTCCGTGAAATTTTTTTTTTGTTTATGGTAGTTTGGACCTTCTACTAACAGAAACAATTGAAATCTCATCCACCTTTTTCCAATATTGGAAAATTTTCAATTTTGAAAAAGTGACTAAATGCCCTTTTTTTGTATTGTTTTAGCTGATCTATATTTATAATACTTTTTGTGAATGCCCTAAGATCTAAATTTTTGGTTCGCTTTTCAGAAATAAGGTGTTGAATTAAAGCTAAAAGTTCCAAAAAAAATTTTAGAGGTACAGGGTGATTTGAAATGAAAAAAATTATCAGCTAATTAAAATACTTAAATATGCATCAGGGTATGGGAGCCAAAAACAAAGGTATATATATATATATACATTAGGCATATAACTTTTTACAATTTTTTGCAAATACGATAAACGGCATACCATAGTCGAATAGAGCATAAAAACGTATGAACCCCATTATTTTTTTTTTTGCGAAATTGCAAAAAAGTTTCCGCGCAAAACGAAATTACTTTTTATCAGATCTGCTGAAAAAAACAAAAAAAAGTTTTGTACTGTGTACACGTTTTTCTTCATAATAATAGATATTTACCTTAAGGTCTATTAAAAGAAATGTGGAAATCATCACATACTTTAAACTTAAAACTTATTTCATATAACAATTGACAAAAATGTAAAAATAAAAATATTAAGAAAAAATTTAAAAAAAATGTGACTTTTTTTAGAAATCCATTTTTTCGTGGAACGTTTTTGAACCGAAATCACATAAAAATATGATATTCATTACTTGTACAATATTTGCCACCACGTATGACGAAAATTTGGCATACCACCCCAAATTTTTCGTCAAAATTTGTTATATGCCTAATATACATATACATATATATATGGAGAGCAATGACACCAGTTAACAAATAATATGTTAACCGATTCGGGTAAGCAAATAAATGCAATCGAGACACCTTATAGCGCCCACTGATTAGACGAAAGGCGAACAAAAAGAAAATAAAAACAAGTAAGGAAGCCTAAGTTCGAGTGGAATCGAACATTAGATACTCAGCTGTATGCTTTCATAATTTGTTTGCGTTTGATGGAAACACGGTGTACTTTATATAAAGCGAGTGCTGCATAAAGTGGGCGTAGCCACGCCCATTTTCAACATTTTTACCAGTCATCCAACTAAGCATATGAATATTATTCTTTGTTCAAAATTTCATTCCTTTATGACTTCTAGTTACAAAGATGTCACGTTACAAATTCCCAAAGGGTGTTCTAGAAATATCTTTGTCAAAAAGTAGGCGTGGTCATAAACCGATTTCAATAAATTTTTGCGTGTCTATTAATACAAGTTATAAAAGTGTATAAACCAAGTTTCGTCATAATATCTCAATTATTTGCCGAGTTATGGGCTCCGAAATCTCGTATATTCCTTTGTCTAAAAAGAGGCGGTGCCACGCCCATTTTCCAAAATTTTTATATTTTTTGTTTCCGGTCTATTGTGGAACTCATGCCACAAAATTTCAATGAATTATCTTTATATTTGACAAAGATATCGCTTACAATGTTTTTATTAGGCCACTTTATAATACCCTTATATAAAAGTGGGCGTGGTCGGCAACCGATTTCGATAAAATTTTTAACATATATTACCACAGGTAATAAAAGTGTACACACCAAGTTTCGTCGTTATATCTCAATTATTTGTCGAGTTATGGGCTCAGAAATCTCGTATATTCCTGCTTCTAAAAGTAGGCGGTGCCACGCCCATTTTCCAAAATTTTTGTATTTTTCGTTTTATGTCCGCAGTTGGACTCCTGCCATAAAATTTCAATGATATATCTTTATATTTGACAGAGATATGGCTTAAAATGTTTTTATTATGCCACTTTATAATACCCATATATAAAAGTGGGCGTGGTCGTCAACCGATCTTGGCAATTTTTAATCCAAACATTTGCCTAAGTAATTATATCACGCGTACCAAATTTCATCGATATATCTTCAACGGTTTCTGAGTTATGACTCATAAAACTTGAAATGTTTGCCCCTTAATAAGTGGGCGTGGCACCGCCCATTTTCCAAAATTTCACCATATTTCTTCATAAGGGCCTGAGCTCAATACGTGGGTAAAATTTTATCACTCCAGCTCTATTAGTGACTGAGATACAAAATTTCCGATTTTTACTATATAGGGGAGGTGGGCGTGGTCATGGTCCGATTTCGCCCATTTTCAATACCATCCGTTCCTGCCTTGATACCAACTTACATTTCAAATTTCATCAAAATATCTCAATTTTTGCGCGAGTTATCGTGCTCACAGACGGACAGACGGACAGACGGACAGACGGACAGACGGACAGACGGACGGACATGGCTCAATCGATTTCTCTTTTCACCCTGATCATTTTGATATATATAAGTCTATATCTATCTCGATTATTTCATTCTGTTACAATCCACCGTTAGGAAATCAAAACTATAATACTCTGTGTACTAGTACAGCTGAGTATAACAAGTAAGGAAGCCTAAGTTCGAGTGGAATCGAACATTAGATACTCAGCTGTATGCTTATTGTTTGTTTGCCTTTGATGGAAACACGGTGTACTTTATATAAAGCGAGTGCTGCATGAAGTGGGCGTATCCACGCCCATTTTCCAAAATTTTTCTATTTTTGGTTTCCAGTCTATTGTAGAACTCATGCCACAAAATTTCAATGAATTATCTTTATATTTGACAAAGATATCGCTTAAAATGTTTTTATTAGGCCACTTTATAATACCCATATATAAAAGTGGGCGTGGTCGTCAACCGATTTCGCTAAAATTTTCAACATGTATTGCTACAAGTAATAAAAGTGTATACACCAAATTTCGTCATAATATATCAATTATTTGTCGAGATATGGGCTCCAAAATCTCGTATATTCCTGCTCCTAAAAGGAGGCGGTGCCACGCCCATTTTCCAAAATTTTTGTGTTTTTTGTTTTATGTCCTTAGTTGGAATCTTGCCATAAGATTTCATTGATATATCTTTATATTTGACAGAGATATCGCTTCAAATGTTTTTATTAGGTCACTTTATAATACCCATATATAAAAGTGGGCGTGGTCGTTAACCGATTTTGGCAATTTTTCGTCAAAACATTTGCGTAAGCAAATATATCACGCGTACCAAATTTCATCTATTATCTTCAATAGTTTCTGAGTTATGACTCATAAAACTTTCAATGTTTTCCCCTTAATAAGTGGGCGTGGCACCGCCCATTTTCCAAAATTTCACCACATTTCTTCATAAGGGCCTGAGGTCAATACGTGGGTGAAATTTTATCACTCCAGCTCTATTAGTTACTGAGATACAAAATTTCCGATTTTTACTATATAGGGGAGGTGGGCGTGGTCATGGTCCGATTTCGCCCATTTTCAATACCGTCCGTTCCTGTCTTGATACCAACTTGCATTCCATATTTCATCAAAATATCTCAATTTTTGCGCGAGTTATCGTGCGTACAGACGGACAGACGGACAGACGGACGGACGGACGGACGGACGGACATGGCTCAATCGATTTCTCTTTTCACCCTGATCATTTTGATATATATAAGTCTATATCTATCTCGATTATTTCATTCTGTTACAATCCACCGTTAGGAAATCAAAACTATAATACTCTGTGTACTAGTACAGCTGAGTATAATAAATAACATACCTATTACTCTTTATCTGCATAAAGAATAATATTTTGCTTAAGCACCAAACAAAAACAGCTTGCGAAAATGATAGTACAAATGTGTGCACATCAGGGAGGTCCAATTTAAAAATTTTTTTTTTAATTGAGTCTTTTTATAATTTTGTTCACCTAACTAATCACATTACCTATTATTGGAAAATGTTGCTCAACGCGAGTTTAAAGTTTCATGAATAAATTGCATTTGATATATTTTTTTTACCCATTTACACAAAAAAAATATTTGAAATATAAAACATCGATGAGTTATGTTTTTATTGACATACTCGTATAAGAGCGATTGTTACTTACTTACTTAACAGCGATTATGCTTTATTTTAAAGATTTTTTTTTCTAAAGGTTAACATGTAAGGAAAACCCACTTAATTTTTCAAATTACCGTAATGTATTCAAATTTTGATTATTAACTCTATTTTTCTGAACACTTAGCAACAATGATATGCCATATTTCATTTTAAATAATGATGTACAAAAACTCGGGTTTTTTAATGGGTACACGTTACAAAAAAACCGATTACTTTTTTAAAATTAGAGTAATATAGACACTTTATATGTAAAGTTTCAATAAATTCTGTCAACTCCTTCATGTTTTCGTAAACACCACAATCAGCAATGATTATGCTTTATTGGTCTTTCATATAGTAATGTAAAAAAACCGTTTTTTTTAATGGGTACCCGGTACCGAAAAATCAATTTCATTTTTGGAATTAGCATGGCTTAGTCCTTTTAGGTGTAAAGTTTCAACAAGTTCTGAATACTATTTCGGTTTTATAAATATATGTCTACGATGATTATGAATTATTTTACCTTTTTAAAAAATAAAAAAAAAAAATTGTTTTTTAATTAACTGGTAACAGATGCTGAAAAGCGGATTTCTTTTCTGAAATTGGCGTGAAATAGTCCTTTCAGGTGTGAAGTTTCAGCCCATTCTGATGACTGCTTCCACTTATATCAACACATGTTCACAATGACTATTTTCATCTAAAAATTCAAGAAAAACTCGGTTTTCTCGAAATGAGTAACCGGTACCTAAAAACTGATTCCATTTTTGAAATTAGCGTGGCATAATACTTCTAGGAGTGAAGTTCCAGCCAATACTGACTACTCCTTCTATTTTTGTCCATCATTTGTATGGAGTCGCGGCACTGTGCGACGCCAGTTACAGTGACTGGACTTTTTTTAAAACTTCCTCCCAGGCTGCCTGCTTATCTAATGGCGTTTTCTTTTCTGACAAAAAATGTTGCCCTTTAATATCTCAATTATCGAATTACGTAACATGACTTTCTATAAAATGGCTGAATTTGTAGTTAATGATGCCCTCTTACTTAGTCAGAGGACAACATTCGTTGAAATCACCACACAAGCTTACAAAATGGCTAAGAAAATCAAACAGGGCAACATTTTTTCGAGAAAAGAAAACGGCATAATTTATTAACCTTCAAAATGAAGTATAAGCTTAAATATCGATCCGTATGCGCCGGAAAGATGTAAAGGCCATGATTTCCGATTTTCACTTTTTTGTAGAAATGGCTTACTTGTCATCACCCACACCTTCTCCGGAAATTTTATGTCTGAAAAATGTACCGTTATGAAAAGCAATTTTGATGTAAGTACATAAGTTCAGTTTGTTTACTTTTTTTGTGAGTACGAAGTGGCTTTTACGTCTTTTTTCCTTTTCAAATTATTGAAGACTAGTGACTAATAAACAAATTTAACGGGGTTTTGTTGGAATTTAACCAAGGGTTTTATCACTTTGAAAACTTCTACTTTGTATTTTATTACATATCGATTTTATTGCTCCATAATTTTGGAATAAAGTTCTAACGATTTCACGACAGTTAGGGTCCCTTTCGTTACTGCTTAGAGCAGTTTTAAACAAACTGGTTGTGTGTTTCTAAAATTTCTCCAAAATTAATTTCTTGAATCTCGATAATTTCCCTCCAAACGTAGATGCTGAAAGTGATAAACATGGTGAGAGATTTCATCAGAACTTAATAGTTTTTGAAAGGCGATATCAAGGATCTTGGAAGAAGGATATGATGGGAGACAAATCTAGAAAATTAAAAAAGAATAGTCAAAAGTACTTACATCCCTCATCATTTATCCTCTCCTTAAAATCGCGAAATGCATTAATTTTTTTATTCAATTAATTCTTTATCCTATTCATTGCTGTTTTGAGAGATATTATGCACTTCAAAACTCATAATAAATGGAAAGAAATAATGTTAAATGTTGTTGGGGTAAGTGGAAAAAAATTTTTCAAAAACTATTTACAGCGAAGGTTGAGTGTATAGCTATTTCACGAAAAACCATTTTCGATCATCAGCACTCTTTTCGGAAGTGGATGCACCGGGGATTGAACCCGAGTCCATTCCATCTTCAGCCGCAATGACCCAACGGATAAACACACTCGGCCATTGAGACTCTGTGCAAGCTGTTGGATTTTCCCCACTTTTGCCTTTTTCATTTTCAACATTAACGTTAGTGTGTATATGCTTTTGCATATATTCTCCACAAACGTGCTGAATTTTTGTTGTAGGCAGTTCGCAATGAACATTGTTGTTGGTATTTATTTTATGTATATACCAAACAACGTTAACAATTTTACTTGAAAGAGTTTTTAGTGCTTAGCACGAAATTTTTATTTTAATTCAATTTTAATTGTTGGGGTAAGTGGAAAAAAAAATTTCAACAACTATTTACAGCGAAGGTTGAGTGTATAGCTATTTCACGAAAAACCATTTTCGATCATCAGCACTCTTTTCGGAAGTGGATGCACCGGGGATTGAACCCGAGTCCATTCCATCTTCAGCCGCAATGACCCAACGGATAAACACACTCGGCCATTGAGACTCTGTGCAAGCTGTTGGATTTTCCCCATTTTTGCCTTTTTCATTTTCAACATTAACGTTAGTGTGTATATGCTTTTGCATATATTCTCCACAAACGTGCTGAATTTTTGTTGTAGGCAGTTCGCAATGAACATTGTTGTTGGTATTTATTTTATGTATATACCAAACAACGTTAACAATTTTACTTGAAAGAGTTTTTAGTGCTTAGCACGAAATTTTTATTTTAATTCAATTTTAATTGTTGGGGTAAGTGGAAAAAAATTTCAACAACTATTTACAGCGAAGGTTGAGTGTATAGCTATTTCACGAAAAACCATTTTCGATCATCAGCACTCTTTTCGGAAGTGGATGCACCGGGGATTGAACCCGAGTCCATTCCATCTTCAGCCGCAATGACCCAACGGATAAACACACTCGGCCATTGAGACTCTGTGCAAGCTGTTGGATTTTCCCCACTTTTGCCTTTTTCATTTTCAACATTAACGTTAGTGTGTATATGCTTTTGCATATATTCTCCACAAACGTGCTGAATTTTTGTTGTAGGCAGTTCGCAATGAACATTGTTGTTGGTATTTATTTTATGTATATACCACCATTTTTCCACTTACCCCAACAATTAAAATTGAATTAAAATAAAAATTTCGTGCTAAGCACTAAAAACTCTTTCAATGTTAAATGTTACTCCTTAATAAAGTTTTATAAAGAAACAGAAAATGCTAGGTTAAAACTCTCAATAACAAGTAAGGAAGCCTAAGTTCGAGTGGAATCGAACATTAGATACTCAGCTGTATGCTTTCATTGTTTGTTTGCGTGTGATGGAAACACGGTGTACTTTATATAAAGCGAGTTCTGCATAAAGTGGGCGTAGCCACGCCCATTTTCAAAATTTTCATCAGTCATCCAACTAAGCATATGAATATTATTCTTTGTGCAAAATTTCATTCCATTCTAGTTACAAAGATGTCACGTTACAAATTCCCACAGGGTGTTCCAGCAATATCTTTGTTAAAAAGTAGGCGTGGTCATAAACCGATTTCAATAAATTTTTGCGTGTGTATTAACTCGTGTAAAGTAAAAAGTATAAAAGTGCATAAACCAAGTTTCGTCATAATATCTCAATTATTTGTCGAGTTATAGGCTAAGAAATCTCGTAGATTCCTTTGTCTAAAAAGAGGCGGTGCCACGCCCATTTCCTAAAATGTTTCTATTTTTTGTTTCCGGTCTATCGTAGAACTCATGCCACAAAATTTCAATGAATTATCTTTATATTTGACAAAGATATCGCTTAAAATGTTTTTATTAAGTCACTTTATAATACACATATATAAAAGTGGGCGTGGTCGCCAACCGATTTCGCTAAAATTTCGAACATGTATTACTACAAATAATAAAAGTGTATAAACCAAATTTCCTCATAATATATAAATTATTTCTCGAGTTATAGGCTAAGAAATCTCGTATATTCCTGCTTCTAAAAGGAGGCGGTGCCACGCCCATTTTCCAAAATTTTTGTGTTTTTTTTATGTCCATAGTTGGACTGCTGCCATAAAATTTCAATGATATATCTTTATATTTGACAGAGATATCGCTTAAAATGTTTTTATTTGGTCACTTTATAATACCCATATATAAAAGTAGGCGTGGTCGTCAACCGATTTGGACAATTTTTCGTCCAAACATTTGCCTAAGTAAGTAAATCACGCGTACCAAATTTCATCGATATATCTCCTACGGTTTCTGAGTTATGGGTTATACAACTTTCTATGTTTGGCCCTTAATAAGTGGGCGTGGCACCGCCCATTTTTCAAAATTTCACCAAATTTCGTCATAAGGGCCTGAGCTCTACACGTGGGTGAAATTTTATCACTCTAGCTCTATTAGTGACTGAGATACAAAATTTCCGATTTTTACTATATAGGGGAAGTGGGCGTGGTCATGGTCCGATTTCGCCCATTTTCAATACCATCCGTTCCAGTCTTGATACCAACTTGTATTCCAAATTTCATCAAAATATTTCAATTTTTGCGCGAGTTATCGTGCGTACAGACAGACAGACGGACGGACAGACGGACGGACATGGCTCAATCGATTTCTTTTTTCGCCCTGATCAATTTGATATATATAAGCCAATATCTATCTCGATTATTTTATGGTGTTACAATCCACCGTTATGTGATTAAAACTATAATACTCTGTGTACTAGTACAGCTGAGTATAAAAATATAAATACTGATACGAGTACATCCCATTATTGCAAAAGTAGTCTCAAAATGTTCACATTTAAATTCTTTATAGGATAGATAGGAGTCGAATCTGAAATTCCTTATATAAGGTTAGATTTTTTCATTCTTTTTGCCATTGTAACCAAACTACTTAACTCATTTTTAAGTGTGAAGGCAAAAAATGGTTGTTGGAATTCTCTTCACCAGTTCTTATTAGATGCCAAATCGCTACGGTGGCTAATACAATTTTTTTATGCACCTATGTATGTCATGCAATGTCTTGTATATACGGTTTTTTAAACGGTTTTATTTAGCTCACCCCGTTTGTTTTATTTATTATTTATTCTTTATTCTTGGGTCAAATTTAGTAGTTCAAATTTCACCCTCTTCCTGTCAACCGATTAATCTGAAATTTTGCACGCATGTATAACCCCGATGACAATGCAATATTATGAAAAAAAAATTCCGATAGGTGGCGCGTGGGTCGCTATATTTACAAAAATCGCATTTATGGTCCGATTTGGCTGAAATTCGGAACATGTACTACTACCTTGAAAAGAAATATTTTCTTAAAAAAAAAAATTCCGCTAGGTGGCGCGTGGGTCGCTATATTTACAAAAATCGCATTTATGGCCCGATTTGGCTGAAATTCGGAACATGTATTACTACCTTGAAAAGAAATATTTTCTTAAAAAAAAAATTCCGCTAGGTGGCGCGTGGGTCGCTATATTTACAAAAATCGCATTTATGGTCCGATTTGGCTGAAATTCGGAACATGTATTACTACCTTGAAAGGAAATATTTTCCTAAAAAAAACTTCCGATAGGTGGCGCGTGGGTCGCTATAGTTACAAAAATCGCATTTATGGTCCGATTTGGCTGAAATTCGGAACATGTATTACTACCTTGAAAAGAAATATTTTCTTAAAAAAAAATTCCGCTAGGTGGAGCTGAGATCGGGGTCTGTAATTTAGGTATCTGATTAATCCAGCCTGAATCCACCACCCAAGTCAAGATTTTGTATCGTGTTGAGGACTGTGTGGCGTTAGGGTGGCTAAAATTAATACGTCGTTAGCGGTACACCACCCAAGTTAAGGTGAAAGGTTAAAACGCGCCGAGAACTGTATGGCATTAGGGTGGATAAAAATGATATGTCGTTAGCGTTTTCCCCTCAAGACTCAGGCGCATCTTGTTGTACATAGCCTTGCCCCTTTATTGGACCTCTGGGGGGGTCGACCGTTTAAATGTCCATTACTCGTGGGAACAAAATGGTAAAAAAAATATAAATAAAAATAGGTAAAAAAACTTTTTAAGTTAAACGGTTTTATGTTATACATACATTGCAATGTTTAAGATAAATGTAGTAAAAATCAAAAAATAATAAAATAGATACAGTCGTGGGAATTATAAACATTTGCATAGACTAGACTAAAATAAAACCGGGGGGCACGTCAATTGTCTACAAATTATCGACTTAATGTGCGATAGAAGAATCGTTTAATTCGTCGTTAGGCAGTTGGCCCGCAGACGGTGAGGAAATTACTTACTATTTTCTTGCTCATGGAAATTCCAATAGTTATACACTCCATGTTAATAAAAGAGATGTTTCAACTAGTTTATCGTTGGACATTCACACGAGGAATCGTTTCACTGCTCGTAGTTTGTCTTTAACCGACAAAACATATGATAAAAGTACTACTCGCTCACCACTATGAAACCCTAAAACTCGCTTATAATCGAGCTTGCTAGCTTTTTTCCACATTCTAGCCCTACTTATCACACGTCCATCGTTGTCGGTTGAACAACTGCCTAATTATACTCGTAGTGTAACATTACAAAACAAACATTTTAATCAACGATTGTAGACAATTGACGTGCCCCACGGTTTTATTTTATTCTAGTCTATGCAAATGTTTATAATTCCCACGACTGTATCTATTTTATTATTTTTTGGTTTTTAGTACATTTATCTTAAACATTGCAATGTATGTATAACATAAAACCGTTTAACTTAAAAAGTTTTTTTACCTATTTTTATTAAACGGTTTTATTTAGCTCACCCCGTTTGTTTTATTTATTATTCTTGGGTCAAATTTAGTAATTCAAATTTCACCCTCTTCCTGTCAACCGATTAATCTGAAATTTTGTACGCATGTATAACCCCGATGACAATGCAATATTATGAAAAAAAAATTCCGCTAGGTGGCGCGTGGGTCGCTATATTTACAAAAATCGCATTTATGGTCCAATTTGGCTGAAATTCGGAAAATGTATTACTACCTTGAAAAGAAATATTTTCTTAAAAAAAAATTCCGCTAGGTGGCGCGTGGGTCGCTATATTTACAAAAATCGCATTTATGGTCCGATTTGGCTGAAATTCGAATATGTATTACTACCTTGAAAGGAAATATTTTCCTTAAAAAAACTTCCGATAGGTGGCGCGTGGGTCGCTATATTTACAAAAATTGCATTTATGGTCCGATTTGGCTGAAATTCGGAACATGTATTACTACCTTGAAAAGAAATATTTTCTTAAAAAAAAATTCCGCTAGGTGGAGCTGAGATCGGGGTAATTAAAACTGAAAATCCTAATTATGGACCGATTTGGCTGATATTTAGCATGTGCATTACTTAAATAATTTACAAATGTTTAAAAAAAAATTGGAGCCGCTAGGTGGCGCGTGAGTCGCTCTATTTAAATAAAAATAGGTAAAAAAACTTTTTAAGTTAAACGGTTTTATGTTAAACATACATTGCAAAGTTTAAGACTAAATGGCGTATAATAATAATGAATTAAACAGAATGCGAAATAAAACCTAAAAACTAGAAAATAAAAATAGGTAAAAAAACTTTTTAAGTTAAACGGTTTTATGTTATACATACATTGCAATGTTTAAGATAAATGTACTAAAAACCAAAAAATAATAAAATAGATACAGTCGTGGGAATTATGAACATTTGCATAGACTAGACTAAAATAAAACCGTGGGGCACGTCAATTGTCTACAATCGTTGATTAAAATGTTTGTTTTGTAATGTTACACTATAATTAGGCAGTTGTTCAACCGACAACGATGGACGTGTGATAAGTAGGGCTAGAAAAAACCAAAAAATAATAAAATAGATACAGTCGTGGGAATTATAAACATTTGCATAGACTAGACTAAAATAAAACCGTGGGGCACGTCAATTGTCTACAATCGTTGATTAAAATGTTTGTTTTGTAATGTTACACTATAATTAGGCAGTTGTTCAACCGACAACGATGGACGTGTGATAAGTAGGGCTAGAATGTGGAAAAAAGCTAGCAAGCTCGATTATAAGCGAGTTTTAAGGTTTCATAGTGGTGAGCGAGTAGTACTTTTATCATATGTTTTGTCGATTAAAGACAAACTACGAGCAGTGAAACGATTCCTCGTGTGAATGTCCAACGATAAACTAGTTGAAACATCTCTTTTATTAACATGGAGTGTATAACTATTGGAATTTCCATGAGCAAGAAAATAGTAAGTAATTTCCTCACCGTCTGCGGGCCAACTGCCTAACGACGAATTAAACGATTCTTCTATCGCACATTAAGTCAATAATTTGTAGACAATTGACGTGCCCCCCGGTTTTATTTTAGTCTAGTCTATGCAAACGTTTATAATACCCACGACTGTATCTATTTTATTATTTTTTGGTTTTTAGTACATTTATCTTAAACATTGCAATGTATGTATAACATAAAACCGTTTAACTCAAAAAGTTTTTTTACCTATTTTTATTCTACATTTCTACCGATATCTCAGAAACAGGGTCTGCCACAAAAAAATGGATATGCTATTCGGGATCAGCGTTAAATTTCGTTTTAGAAAAGTATAGTTTTATATTTTTGGTGGTTAAAGTTGATTAAAAATTGTCGAAAAGCGATAAAAAGAAATCGAAATGAAAGTAAAAAAATTTTTAAAAAACCTTCTGAACATTTTTGATTTGAGATGAGACAGAGTTACAGAATTCGCCTATAAGATAACGAAATATATGAACCAGGGACCGTAACATTTATTGCGGAAATTGTATACACGTATGGAGCTACCTAACCAATATATATTTTAGTTGGAAATTGATTTGAGGTCAAGTCGATATCCAACTCGTTTTCCAATTTCAAATGTTTATTTTCCAATGTACCTCCATCAGAGAAATTAAAAAAAATCCTTATTAATAGCGGAAAGAAAAAAGTGCACTGACCAACATTGCCATCCACATTAAAGGTATATAAAATTACTAAGAGCATTATCATATGAAAAATTTTAATTAATACCTCAATTTGAAAACCACAAAATTTATACAAAATTGGGAAAAAGTTTTACTCGTGCATATTGGGTAAACAAATAAAACAAGTGAGATTTATTTTGAGTCGTAAGAAAGTAAAACTCAGTAAATAACTATTATAAATAAGTTTTATGAATAAAAGTCTTTCGTAACAGTTATTGATAGACTTTAAAAATAAAACTCACCAAAAGAGTGTTTTTTTCGATAAAAGTCCCACAAGAAGTTTATTGCCAGCATCAAATCTTCGTGACGAAACAAAATGATTGGTGTATTTTACATGACTATCGAACATTTCCTCCATATTAAAGTTTTGTTTCATAACAGTTATTTCCACTCCCTGGTATGAAGAAATTTATAATAACTGAATTTGTGACACATTTTTTTATTATATAATACTACAAAGAATTTCTTTGTAAAATATTTTGAAGGTGTATATTGTCATAATATAGCACGAATTATTTAAGATAACTAAATTTTAATAAAACAATAAATTTATAAGAATTATAAAAAAAAGATACCTTGTTCCTTATTAATTCGCTGGTCAAGTCATGGATAATCATTCCACTGGTCAAATGTCTGTCACTATACTGGTCCGTTTACTAGGCCTAATACCGGTCAAAAGTACTTATACTTATAATTGACTTGTCATAACACTGGGCAAATGTTGGTCAATTGACTAGTCAAATGTCTGTCAGAATTTGACCGGAGTTATAACCAGACTACTCATTTGACCAGTATTTATTTTGCTGGGTTAGTTATATATGTATGTACATATATGTACACACAATAGTGATAAGATTAGAATAAGTTTTCTATGAATAAAGAACTGCGTGATGGAGTAAAATTAGTGTTCTTTTAGAATTCAGCAACATCGTTTCATCCAGTAATTACACTGGATCACAAAATGAAATTTGTTGTCTGTACTTTGGACGCAATTATCCTATCTATATGTGAAATCGTTTGCTGATTCCGAAAATCGCGTTCCTTTTTAATTATATGGGAAGGTTTTTGAGATATCGGCAATTTACCGTTATTCGGCCAATGGCTTTACTAAATCCAGTATGTCTACATATGGCTCCTATAACATTTTTCTCTATGTCTTATAGTTTCTGAAATGTAGATGAGCCAATTTGAAAATTTTCAATTTTTTACCAAAATTTGAAGAAAAAATTGACTTTGTCAGGTAAGATTTTTAAAACAAACATTTCTACCTTTAGTCTTTCTCGTTTACGTGAAGCTCCATTCAATTGGAAAAAAGATAAGCTATCACCGAAAAAAATCCATGGTAAAATGAAAAGTTATAGTCGATCAAGTAAATACAGCCAACTCACGCAATGCCACTATACGGGTACATTGTCATTCATAGATTTTCGACTGATTTTACGTATAGATAGGATAGTGGCGTTCAGAGTATTTTTTGGCTGTAGAGCAGTGTTATTAGAGCTCTAGATACCCGGGCATCGAACAATTCGAACAGATAGAGTTTGTTTGAAGCCCCTTTGTTATTCAAATGCCCGTACAAACATTCCAGCATTCGAGCTTATAAACAAAAAAAAATGTGTATCAGGAAAACAAAAATAAAAAATATACATATAAAGACAAAAAAAATAAACAAAAGAAAAAAATAAACTTCAAAATAACCGAATTCTTCAAATGCCCGCACAAACATACGGGTAATAAGCAAACAAACGAGTGTTCGAGCATTTGAACATTTTTTTCGGGCTACTCGAATTCAAACAAAATCGAGAGCTCTAGTAATTATTAGCTAACCTCTACTGCTCTTAGTTTCTTGTTTTCGTTTCCGTTTCTTTCCCCTTGATGTATTAGTCCGGGAGCTCCAATCAGGGTACATTTGCATATGCAATTGACGCTCCTGCCTTGCTAGCTCATAATACTTTGCTTGCTCTTCACGACCTAGTGCGTGCCACTGTTGTTTTGCATGTTAGGTACGTATTTCAATATTTTGTATAAAGATAATAAAAATGGAAAAAATGTGCACATCAATGTAGCAAAATCAAAGGCAGATTCCTTATCTACTTATATGTATATACAATTTAAATAAATGCAGGGATGCTCAAACGCTTGAAACGGCGGTAGGGCGGAGTAAATTGGGACTTTTTTTGAAATCATGATTGCTCTACCTGCAGAAAGTTGCCTTTCTAGTAAGACTGCAAAATATTATTGGCCTGTGCTTTATTTGGAGGTGCCCCAATTCCATTAAAGAATTGACAAAATACTCCAGATGCATAAAATTCATTAGCTAGATAACACTAATTTGCTAATTTTTCATAAAAATATACGTAATTTTTCGATGGAAAATGTTTAAATCAGTGTCTCCAAGCTTATACAAAATTTTTTTGAAAAAATCGTCACAATGCACTATGGGACCATTTTCATTTTTAGAGTCAAAAAGTCGGTATTTAGTTTATCGATTTTTGCATTTTTATAGCGTCCATTTCGTAAAAAATTAAGAAAAAATCCTGTTGAAGTTGACATTTTTATACCTTCCATGAATATGAAGTGGCATTATAACTTTTGCCGAATCTCAAATTTTGAAAGTACCAGAAGGAGGCGTGACAGACCCACCAATATATATAGGTACTGATATGATCAGAATCACAAGCTG
The DNA here is from genome assembly GCA_960531455.1 of Urophora cardui. Classification (NCBI taxonomy): domain Eukaryota; kingdom Metazoa; phylum Arthropoda; class Insecta; order Diptera; family Tephritidae; genus Urophora; species Urophora cardui. Next base: position 20,669,106 of record OY482675.1, on the reverse strand, counting down.
AGTCGTCATGTCTTTCTGTCCGTCCGTCCGTCCGTCTGTGTGAACGTAAACTAGTTCGTCAGTTCTTGAGATATTTGATTGAAATTTGGTATACGGGTGAGCTGTGATGTTCAATTGATTACACTGGTCGACAAGTTTTTGTTACAGAAATAAAATTCTACTTTTCTAAAGCATTTCGGTGCGCTGAATCCGAATCTGAACTCAGATTTTCGCTAATACGTACAGTTTTTGAGATATTTATGTTTAAAGAGGCCAAAAACACGATTTTTGGCTATATTCACTCCTCAATATCTTTTAAATTACTTACTTATTTTAAAATAGTGGTGCAGTGGGTAGAGTGCTCGCCTGCTATACCAGAGGTCTCGGGTTCAAACCCCAGTCCGAGCAAACACCAAAAAATTTTTCTAATTAGTAAAAATTCAATTATTGGGTTTTTTTAAGAGCAGCGGTCACCTCTCGGCAGTGGGCGGCATACCCTCCGAGAGTATTTCTGCCATGAAAAAGCTTCTCACAAAAAATGCATTCGCCGTTCGGAGCCGGCATAAAACTGTAGGTCCACCCAATTAGTAGGAAAAACAAAAAAGGAGCACACCTCGAATTAGGAGAGAAGCTCGGCCATAAAACTCGTCAGAGTTATAATAGCGCCATTGTATTATATTATATTATATTATTACTTATTTTAAAAATTGATTAAAGCTATTGAAAGCGCGGACATTTCTCTTGGAGAAACCGTTTTAATATTTCAGATATCTTTCTTGTAACTTGCAATATTGCATATTAAGGTTCATTAGTTTTGTAATATTTTCTCCATACAAAAATAATTAAAAATGTTGAAGCAAGTTTTTAGGCAGTTTATTATATTATGGACGTATGTAAGTGGCTTCGTAAAAAAAATTGTTCTGCTGGGCAACTACAAAATTTGATTGCGCCTATAAGATGCTACAAATGCTGCCGTTGTTTTCGACGACAAATACCTTATTGTGCAAAAACATATATTACTACATACCTAAATTAGATATCCGAAAAATTAAAACGTTGTCTTCAAGAGGAATGGCCGAGCTTTCAATAGCTTTAATCAATTTTTAAAATAAGTAAGTAATTTAAAAGATATTGAGGAGTGAATATAGCCAAAAATCGCGTTTTTGGCCTCTTTAAACATGAATATCTCAAAAATTGTACGTATTAGCGAAAATCTGAGTTCAGATTCGAATTCAGCGCACCAAAATCTTTAGAAAAGTAGAATTTTATTTCTGTAACAAAAATTTGTTGAAATTTTGTCGACCTGTGTTATTTGTCGGAATCGGTCGAATCAGGACACTGAGATATTGCATAAAACCGATTGTTCAGATAGGGAACTTTTGGGATATAAATTCTCCATTTGTACAGTTAAGGACATGAAACTTTGCCGCAATATTGATCCATGAAAATTTACCGAAAATTCTCAAGATCGGACCACTATAACATATAGTTGCCATAAAACCGATTCTTCAGATAAAGATATTTTGGGGTATAACTTCTCCATTTAAACAGCTAAGGACATGAAACTTTGCAGCGATGGTACCCATATTGATTCAATAAGAGCCCTGTTTTTATTTAAGCGCATATACATCTGCGCTTAAATTTTGTATGGACTGCTAAGCGCGGATAGAGATGTGCGCTTAGAAATCTATACAAAATTTAAGCACAGATGTATATGCGCTTAAATAAAACAGGGCTAATGTTACCGAAAATTGTCAAGAACGGACCGCTATAACATATAAATAGCTGCCATACAACCGATTGTTCAGATTTAGACGTTTTGGGGTAGGTATAACTTCTCCATTTAAACAGCTAAGATCATGCCAGTATTTATTCTAATAAATCTTTGCATAATAAACCACAGAACTGAAAGTATAAATTAACCCTCTGCGACTGATGTCATTGTTTCCCTATTCCACTGTCGTGGTAGCCTAGCAGGCACAATTTCAATTGCTTATATGTTCTGGTCTCATTTTGTAAACCTACTGAAACCATCCCTGTTTTTAGTTCAAATATAAAGGTTTTTATTTATTTCAATATTTTTTTTTAATCCAAAAGTATAATACATGTTAAACGGTGTATCTTTACATGCCTCAAATTTACCCTGCGAACCATATACCCTTACAAAAACAACAAAAAAATATTCCATATTATAATTTTTTTAAAAAAAGTTTCTAACTTATTATAATGTACATTTCAATTCATCACTATGGAAAAAAAACAGAAAAATTGAATGGTTAAATAAAAGGATATTTTGTGTTAATCCTCCGCGAAACTTCCGAAGCTTTGACGAAATAGCTTTAATAGCTATTACCTCCTAAAAAGTGATTTAAGGAGAAATAACATATGATTACATATCAAATGGGGATCAGGGTGAATTCCCCGTGAAGGACCTGCCCTGTCTCTCCATAAACTAAGAGGGAAGCTCCGTATGGTACCCTTGGGCGCATCCTGCTTGCCGCGGCAAACAAGATGTATCCCAGGTGTCCCATGCGGAGATCACGGCACCAACACACACAAAAACCCCTAATCCAAGGTGTTATACGTTTCCGTATGGTTTGCAGTCAGGGGTAACCGACTGTATTCTTACGGAGCCTCCCGGATACCGGTCCGATTCCGGGAGTAACGGTGGACTTGCTGCGGTAAGGGGCTCTGCCGTAGTCGACCGTTCCCTTCCCCCTTTCCTTATTTCAGGTCGCCGAAAGGTCTCGTCTAAGTAGGCGACCGCACAAAACAGATGAAAATATAAGAAAAAAGAAATAGCCTCGGATCCCTGCACGGTTAACGATGCGACGCAGGCAGGAAGACTAAACCCCTTGAGGGTAAGCCGATTACTGCCGTCAAAACTGGAACAGCTAAGCCCCTTGGGGGGCAGCAACCACCAGCTGAGATAGCACGGGTGGTCCGCTCAATCCCTCTACTGGGCACTTCGAAACGGCAGGCAGTAGATAACAACACTAAGTCCTCCACAAACGAAATGGAAGCCCCTGCTCCTGCCAGGGATGCTCTTACCGAGCCCGCTGAACACCCCGAGTGTTCTAAGGCTGGTAAGAGGATTCCGATGTCGGTTCGCAACGCCGCACAGTGGTTCAGCCGCGGAAAAAATCATTTTTTTGAATACCTAATTTTCATATTTTAATGATCTAGTCTTATAATGAAATGTCTATATATGAACGATTCATTACTACTTTGCAAAGAGTTGAAATTTTGTTTTGCAAAATAATGGCATCAAGTCAGAAAAAATTTACTCTACTAAAACTGCTTGAAATTTTTGCTAACTTTAGCTATATATTTTCCTTGCAACTTATACCTCTAAAAAAATCAGTGCAATCGACCAAATATTAAAAAAAATATAGGCCAGCAAAAATGGTACTTCATAAATACTACCTTTTCTAATTTCGATGGACAAAAAGTTTGTGTGCTACAGCGTGCTACATTTTCTAACTATAATAAAATGAAACTTTGGGATATCTTCTATCTATTCCTGAAAGAAATTTTTCCCATATTTCTCCCCTCGATTTAAACTTGATTTAAATGACGAAAAGTCCCTTCAAATTTTCATAAAATTGACAAAATGTAGCATGCTTTTAGGCTCGTGTGTTTGTATTAACAAATACATTAATGTTTATATCTTATGTGACATTTCTGTTTACGAATGTGCAGACATAGAGAGGATTAGATAAAAGTGCAGTACTAGTAAATATTAGTTATGAAAATATCCCAGCAGGGTTTTTCCATATTTTGTTAATGGCTTGAAATTGTATTCAATGAAATAACACATTACAAATAGCTAAAAAACACTCCTTCGCTTACTTTGCCCATTACGTGTAATGCGACAGTTTTATAATTACTAGGGGTGCCCGCTACTCGACAGTTTTTAGCTATTCCAGAACGCAAAAATATTTTTAACTTTATGATATTTTTTATTCAAATTTATCTTTTTAATTAATTAAAATTTTTCATACAAAATTCCTAGTGTGGTACATCTCTTTTTTATCTTAGTTTGGATGGCACTGCTTTTTTTTATACTCAGCTGTTCTAGTACACAGAGTATTATAGTTTTGATTTCCTAACGGTGGATTGTAACAGAACGAAATAATCGAGATAGATATAGACTAATATATATCAAAATGATCAGGGTGACAAGAGAAATCGATTGAGCCATGTCCATCCGTCTGTACGTCTGTACGCACGATAACTCGCGCAAAAATTGAAATATTTTGATGAAATTTGGAATGCAAGTTGGTATCAAGACAGGAAGGGATGGTATTGAAAACGGGCGAAATCGGACCATGACCCGCCCACCTCCCCTATATAGTAAAAATCGGAAATTTGGTATCTAAGTCACTAATAGAGCTAGGATGACAAAATTTCACCCACGTGTAGAGCTCGGGCCCTTATGAAGAAATTTGGTGAAATTTTTAAAAAATGGGCGGTGCCACGCCCACTTATTAAGGGCCAGACATTGAAAGTTGTATAAGCCATAACTCAGAAACCGTAGCAGATATATCGATGAAATTTGGTATGCGTGATTTACTTACTCATGCAAATGTTTGGACGAAAAATTGTCGAAATCGGTTGACGACCACGCCCACTTTTATATATGTATATTACAAAGTGGCCCAATAAAAACATTTTAAGCGATATCTCTGTAAAATATAAAGATATATCACTGAAATTTTATAGCAGGAGTCCAACTGCGGACATAAAACGAAAAACAGAAAAATTTTGGAAAATGGGCGTGGCACCACCTTTTTTTTAGAAACAGGAATATACGAGATTTCTTAGCCTATAACTCGACAAATAATTGATATATTATGACGAAACTTGGTGCATACACTTTTATTACTTGTAGTAATACACGTTCAAAATTTTACCGAAATCGGTTGACGACCACGCCCACTTTTATATATGGGAACTATAAAGGGGCCTAATAAAAACAATTTAAGCGATATCTCTGTCAAATATAAAGATAATTCATTGCAATTTTGTGGCATGAGTTCCACAATAGACCGGAAACAAAAAATAGAAAAATTTTGGATAATGGGCGTGGCACAGCCCCTTTTTAGACAAAGGAATCTACGATATTTCGGATCCCATAACTCGACAAATAATTGAGATATTATGACGAAACTTGGTTTATACACTTTTATAACTTGTGTCAATAGACACGCAAAAATTTATTGAAATCGGTTATGACCACCAAATGTTGAAAATGGGCGTGGCTACGCCCACTTTATGCAACACTGGCTTTATATAAAATACACCGTGATTCTATCAGACGCAAACAAACAATGAAAGCATACAGCTGAGTATCTAATGTTCGATTGCACTCGAACTTAGGCTTCCTTACTTGTTTTTTTTTGTTTTAATTTGGACACAGCCCATGTATGATAAATAGCGATTCTGATTGTACAGAAACCGGTAGAGCAGTTTGCAATACCTGCGCCTAAAAGCAGGCAACAAAAAATATGGCAATTATTGTGTTTTGAAATAGCAATAACATAGGAATTTTCTGCAACAACAACAATTACACAGAAATTTTCCAACAGCGATTGTGCACGTATTTTCCAACCGATTTTAATGAAAATCAAAATGGACCTATTCTAGGGAATTCCCTTTCTTATGACGGTCTAACTTTTAAAATCGGTTTAGTAGAATCGCCAAAAGGTCGCGGACAAAATTCATGTTAGCGTATTAATATATAGATTATTTATCGCTTACTGGTAATGCAGAAAATAACAGAAAAGATTTGGAGTACTGTCTTTATTTTTTTGCAAAGGCTTTGCTTTGATTTTAATTTTTCTAAATAGCTGTTTTGTAAAGCAATTTACTCTCTTTCTGGTTTATTTTGCCTGTTTTGCTTATAAAAGGGTCGTGGTTGGTCGCGCTTAATCGATCCCTGTAAATTTTTTGCAAAAAACGAATAATTGTGCAAATAGTGTAATAATTATTATTTAAATGGTGTATTTTTGTAAAATCCATTTTTGAAAAAAACTGTTTTGATTTTTATTATTTCTTTGCATTTATTTAAAAAGTTTCGCAAATTTAAAATGGTAGTAAAAAAAATTGACCTCAGGGAGAAAATGATTTGGGGGTTTTACTATTTGGATAGGGTACCCTGACATAATCCCAAGGGGCATAATCCCAAATTTTTTATTTGGGATTATGTCACTCCCCCTCGGGTGACATAAGCCCAACTTTTTTACTTGGGCTTATGTCACCCTACGCGTAGTGACATAATCCCAATTGGGACAATGTCATTTTCAAGCCCAAAAAAACATTTCAGTTGTCTTTCTTAGATTTTATTACATTAAGCAAACAAATTAAGGCTAAGCTTTCCTTTACCGACTCACCTTTGTAACTTCTATAATACCGGGAATTTTTGATGTGTAAACATCTTTGCTGTAGCTATGAGTCAGGGCCGTGCGCACGGGGGGTTTTGGGGGCAAAAAATGTTCATTTTGTGAAAACAGTGAGCAGTTTCAATTAACAAGTACTGTAAACAGTACACGAAAAGAAATTTGTATACTTGAATCAAGAAAAATGCTTTCTTGAACTCAATTTAGAAAATTTTTAGGGAAATAAGAAAAATTGACTTAATTATTACTGGAAATAAGAAATTGAGTTTTCCAAAAATGAGACAATTATTTTCTTATTCAAGAACACTAACAAAATCTATAGAAAAAAAATTTCCAATGTTTTCCGTTTCACGACCTTTTTCTCTTAATATTATGTTGTTGTTCCGGCTTCAGGTCAAAATTTTCTTTTTATTATAAAAGATATAAAAACCAAGTTTTGATTTTCCGCTATATTTCGGTTGCACAACGGCAACCGTCTTCAGGGCCGAAAACTATTAACAAACACAAAGCAATACATTAATTATGTATGTACACCCTGTAGGGAAAATCTCTAGTTCCGAACTAGGTCGCTTCTAGTGCATTTGTCGACACTGCTAGTGCGAGCTAAATCTCTTTTGCATGTTATCAACTGGCGAATTTAACACGGCGATGTCCTAGGCGGTGTCAATTGTCCCTCTCTGCACTACATTTTCGATAGTTCTAAATTCTACAGTTTCCACTAATTCGTTTATAGGCACAATTTCGATAGTTCTGAACTAACTACATGTACCTATAAATTCTACAGTTCTACATCTGCCGCTTAAGTGCAGTATTTGACACACTTCATGCAAGTGGCACGATGGCCGACTGGATAACGCATGTGCCTTTCAATCTGAGGGGCGTGGGTTCGAATCCTGTCGGTGACAAGGCGGATGATAATTTTTTTTTTTTTATTTTTTTTAACAAATATTTTTTTATTTATTTATTTAAAAAAAATTTACAATAATATTTAAAAAGTAATAAAATTAAAAAAATTAAAAATAAGCCTGAGGGATCGGAAAAGCGTAATTAGAGGAACATTTCATTTCATACAAGATGCAAATAGAAAACTCTTTATATGAAATGCTTCACTAAACATCTGAGAATTGCAGAAATATACAAAGCCGACGGCTATTGAACGAACGAAAAATTTTCATAGAATTTTTGTCACTTCGAAATTGCATACAAATCAAAGTGTGTCCTTTAATGGTCACTCAATTCACTCCTTCTGAACTGGTGAGGGTCTAACTACTATTGATCTAGTTCCCCTTTGACACCTTTTCGCTAGTTCGGAACTAGAAATTTTGCGAACTAGTTATTCAGTTCCCTGCAGGGCATATATAGAAACATTAACAATAATTCGCACATAAAATCATATACATACATTTGTTACACGTCCTTCCCGTGTGACGTGGAGTTTAATACTAATTATCTGTTAGTAAATGTTTAAATAAGTGCGCGCAATTGTCATTGTCAGTCTTGTAGTTCAGTCTTATGTTCGTGGGTGTGTTAATTATGTGTAGCATTTCCAGCGTGAATCGCTTGCTGTAATTTCTTTCCTGTTGAAGAATCGTCGCTTCGTTGAAATTCGGAGAGTGACCGGTGGTTGCACAGTGGGCGCTAAGTGCTGTTTTGTGGTTTCGCGTTTCGTGACATTGTTTAAAATCTGTTTTATGTTGTGTTATTCTTGTTCTTAATTTTGACTTCGTTGTACCTACATATATACTATTGCACTGTTCCTGATTTTTGCCGTTACATGGAATCTTGTAAACTACGTTGCTTCTTTCGCTTGTGGGTATTTTAGATTTTACATTGTTGAAAAATTGCTTCAAATTGTTCGTTGGTTTGTGTGCTATTTTTATTTTTTCTTTATCATAGCAATCTGACTTTGATAGCCGTTCCGATAATTTTGGTACGTAGGTTAATGACTTATATATCACAGGTGTTGTTGATTTTTGAGGACAATTACGACATTTATATCTCTTCAATAGGGTTTTTATAATCTTATCGGGAAAGTCATTACTTTATAATATCACAGTTATTTCTTTTTCAATTTCTTTGTGGAAAATTACGTCTGAAGTTTGCATCATTCTACGTATACAGCTACTTGCTGTATTTATTATCATGGACTTTGGATGTTTAGAATGAAAGTTTATCATTCTTCCTGATGCAATTGGCTTTTTGCCATTTTAATTTTAACTGATTACCAAATCTATTTATAATGGAGTCAAGATAAGCTAATTTTCCGTCTTCTTCTATTTCGATTGTAAATTTTATATTTTTGTCAAAGGAATTCAGTGCATTGAGTGTGGTTTGAACCTCATTTTCGTTTACTATTGCAAAAAGATCGTCCAGATATTTGGTAAGTAATCTCGGTTTTCGTCCTAATTTTGTCATTGCAGTGTCCAAAAGTTTTTCCATTATAATATCGGCTATTACCGGGGAGATTGGTGAACCCATTGGCATTCCTTTTAATTGTGTGTATATATTATCGTTGTGTTTAAAATACCTATTTTCCTTAATACAAAATTCAACTATTTCCATGAAAATTTGTTTTGGTATATTCGTGTGCTCTTTTATTATTGACCATTTCCCCGATATAATGTTCAGTGATAAATTTTTAGGTATGCTTGGAAATAGTGATATCACGTCAAAAGAAACTAGCTTTTCGTCGTCATAAATGAAGGTATTATTTATCTTTTCTTTAAATTCCATGGTGTTTTTGACATTGTATATCGAATCTGTTGTTAATTTCTTTAGTATGTCTATGATGTACTTGCAAAGTCCGTATGATGGGGATCCGATTGATGAACATATTGGTCTTAGTGGTATTCCTTCTTTATGTACTTTAGGTAGACCATAAATTCTTGGTGGTATTGCGGTGGTTGTAAACAGCTTGTTTCTCTCTATCTTTGTGATTAGCTCCATTTTATAAAGTTTGTCAACTAGTACATTGTTCTTCCTTTGTAACCGTGATGTAGGATTGGAAAAGTGGGAAATTGCTGTGATCCACGGGTAAAGCGAACTTTGGACCCTTCGCCAACAATGCTTGTACATCTTGGAGTATACTAATTCCAATTTCCAATACATAGCCGACGGAGAAGATATTATACAAAGCATAAAAGACAAAAAGCGACAAGAAGAAGCAGGCACGAAGTTTTCATTATTGGTGAAAAACCCCCGAAGATCACAGAAGGGAAGTGCAATGGATAGTGCAATAGCAGATACAGTGGGACAAACGAAGCAATTTCTGAAGAAAAATAAAAACATCAGAATTTTAACATCTGACAAAGGAAACAAAATGGTGGCAATGGAATTGAATGAATACAATAATAAAATGTCAGAAATTTTAAATGACTTGACTACATACAGAATGCAAAGGCAAGATCCTACATCACGGTTACAAAGGAAGAACAATGTACTAATTGACAAACTTTATAAAATGGAGCTAATCACACAGATAGAGAGAAACAAGCTGTTTACAACCACCGCAATACCACCAAGAATTTACGGTCTACCTAAAGTACATAAAGAAGGAATACCACTAAGACCAATATGTTCATCAATCGGATCCCCATCATACGGACTTTGCAAGTACATCGTAGACATACTAAAGAAATTAACAACAGATTCGATATACAATGTCAAAAACACCATGGAATTTAAAGAAAAGATAAATAATACCTACATTTATGACGACGAAAAGCTAGTTTCTTTTGACGTGATATCACTATTTCCAAGCATACCTATAAATTTATCACTGAACATTATATCGGGGAAATGGTCAATAATAAAAGAGCACACGAATATACCAAAACAAATTTTCATGGAAATAGTTGAATTTTGTATTAAGAAAAATAGGTATTTTAAACACAACGATAATATATACACACAATTAAAAGGAATGCCAATGGGTTCACCAATCTCCCCGGTAATAGCCGATATTATAATGGAAAAACTTTTGGACACTGCAATGACAAAATTAGGACGAAAACCGAGATTACTTACCAAATATCTTGACGATCTTTTTGCAATAGTAAACGAAAATGAGGTTCAAACCACACTCAATGCACTGAATTCCTTTGACAAAAATATAAAATTTACAATCGAAATAGAAGAAGACGGAAAATTAGCTTATCTTGACTCCATTATAAATAGATTTGGTAATCAGTTAAAATTAAAATGGTACAAAAAGCCAATTGCATCAGGAAGAATGATAAACTTTCATTCTAAACATCCAAAGTCCATGATAATAAATACAGCAAGTAGCTGTATACGTAGAATGATGCAAACTTCAGACGTAATTTTCCACAAAGAAATTGAAAAAGAAATAACTGTGATATTATAAAGTAATGACTTTCCCGATAAGATTATAAAAACCCTATTGAAGAGATATAAATGTCGTAATTGTCCTCAAAAATCAACAACACCTGTGATATATAAGTCATTAACCTACGTACCAAAATTATCGGAACGGCTATCAAAGTCAGATTGCTATGATAAAGAAAAAATAAAAATAGAACACAAACCAACGCACAATTTGAAGCAATTTTTCAACAATGTAAAATCTAAAATACCCACAAGCGAAAGAAGCAACGTAGTTTACAAGATTCCATGTAACGGCAAAAATCAGGAACAGTGCAATAGTATATATGTAGGTACAACGAAGTCAAAATTAAAAACAAGAATAACACAACATAAAACAGATTTTAAACAATGTCTCGAAACGCGAAACCACAAAACAGCACTTAGCGCCCACTGTGCAACCACCGGTCACTCTCCGAATTTCAACGAAGCGACGATTCTTCAACAGGAAAGAAATTACAGCAACCCATTAAACACTGAAAAAGAAATTATCAAACGTTGAGAAAATGTTGTTTCTAAAGTTGAGAATCAGCATAGATATCATTTGAAAATAAACATATTTGCAAGTGTTCATCAAACATTGTTTATCAATTTTAGATTAACTTACAACACATTTGAAAAAAAAAAACTTGTTTCGTATTTTGTACCATTTCACGAATTTCAACATGTCAAGGATTGAAGGAACGAAGAAATTTTGTGTGTTTGCAAATTTCAGTCAGCGTTCGTTGTTCTACTCGAGCAGTCTTTTAACGGTTGAATGATGATGGTTGAAAATGATTGTGTGTAATAATGATTCTGTATTTCTTACTCTTATTTTATTTGTTTGTGGCTTTTTGTGAAGTTACACAAAATTTAATAAAACCATATGTAGTTGGTTTCCCATATGTGTGTATGTATATTAAAAAAGATATTAATATACCTACTCATGCAATTGTACAAAAGGCATCGGCGAAATTCACCCGCAAATGAAAAACATCACATAAGCGTACAAATATGTAATACATACATATCTACATCTATTTATTCCATTCCATTTCTGCGCTCACACCACAAACTCTCTCATTCTCACTATCTCTCAATTTTTCTGCACTCTAGAGTACCTACATATATGTAATACATACAAACATCTATTGATTGCATTCCATTTCGTACCACCTTTGAAATGGGTTTGAGAAAATGGAATTTATCAAATTGAGTATCAGCCCAAAATCCCATACTAAAAATGAGCCCTTTTGTTTGAGAACGCTATCAAGGGAAATTTGAGGTGCATTTGAAAACAAACGTTTGATATTTGACAATAGGGTTACTTCTCAAATGAACCTCAAATTGAAAATGAAGAAAAATGTTTATTGGTGTGACGGACTTTTCCTTTGGGTTTGCTGGGGTAGCGCAGTCCGTCCAGGGTTCCTGAAATTATAAGAATTCCTAGTTTTCCAAATTAAAGTAAACCCTGTATTTTAGTTATTTTCATAAACGTTATAAAATTCATTTATTAATATATTCTTTAAACATAAATTATTCCCTACAAAAATTCCTACGACTGTATAAAGGTAGCGGAGGTGTTCTTACCCGCCCGCTGACCTTCCGTTGACAGAGGTGGAAACCGCCTGCCAAATATAACTGCACACAAATGAAGTGTTAGGACCTCCAGGTGTGCGCCGTTTGTGGGTGTGTTAATTCCACCGACAAATATACCTGCTTCTGATTCCTGTGCTAAATGTATAACGTAAGCTACCAAATAATAATAATATAATTCTAAGTACAGATGGGGTGTTAAGACCCCCAGGTGTACTCCTTTGTCGGTGTGTTAATGCCACCGACAAGTATACCTAACGCTTGCCTAACTCCTACTGCTTTACCACAGGATGCTGTCGCCCTTTTATACAAAAATCCTGACAGCGGCGGACAGTTATCGCTGCACTAAATTCCCGTAGCTTTTACATTTGTTGCTAATTCTAATATAAATATGTATTCTTAACTTAACTGATTTCTAATATTAACGTATGTATGTATGTCGCTGTGCACTTGCATTTTACCGTATTCCTCTTTGTGCGACCTTCGCTTACTGGCCGGCTGCCTATGGTTCAATGCGTGTGCAGTTGAGTGTACATACATATGCTTATATTTTACAATGTAAAATATACATGTTTGTTTGTGTGTACATATGTTAAACTTTTAAAGTTTAGTAACCTTAATTTTGGGGTGAAAGACTTTAATTTTAATTATTAGACTGTGTATATATGTATATGCATATGTACCTTAATATGTATATATGTATGTACTATATTTAAATTATGTATGATTATGTATATACTGCTTATGTATATAACTCTCCAAATTGTATATATGTACATATGTATATATACGTATGTGAGTTCAAGTTATATAAGTATATATATACATATGTATATATGTATGCTAATTTCTATTTGTACATTAGGCTGGGTCAGATTTCATAAATGTACAAAAATCCCATTTGTGTGTACATATATCTACGTATGTAAATTCAAGTTATATATATGTATGTATGTATGTATGCCAGTTCCTATTCGTATGATGATTACATTAGGCTGGGTCAGCTTTCATGTATGTAAAAAATCCAAATTGTATGTACATATATATACGTTTGTAAATTCATGTTATATATATATATATGTATGTATATGTGCCAGTTTGACGATCACATTAGGTTGGGTCAGACTTCATGTATGAATATATGTACGTTATTGTGGGGGACTCCAACTCCTTAGGATTGGGGTCCTCACACTCCCCCCTCACCTTCCAGACGGTGGCTCACCGTCACCAGCCGCGTTCATGATATGGTGATATGGAAATTGGATGCTGATCCCGAAATTTTCTCTCTGTTTCTTGTCATCGATCTATTGGTCATTATTGCTGTGGCGTTATGGCTTGGCGTGTCGTAGCCTCATAATGGAGTTGTCGATTCGTCACGTGCGGATCCCGAAAACAATATGTCGCGCTGTGGTCCCGAAAATTCCGTATACCGCCATTATTACCATTTGCGAGTTGGCGATCTGTTCTAGGAAGAAAATTGAAAGTGACTGTATAGTGACTCACCTCATATCCGTATTCATTTGCAAAATTGTATGCGGTTTCGATGGCTGAACCGATCCCGTTCGCCCTGGTGATACTGTGACCATGGTTCCTCTCTGCTCTGCTTGGGTTTGGAGCTCTACATATTCGCAAATCTTGGCGTACAACCTGTGCATAACTTGTTGTGTTGTTTGCCATTGCTACAGCGCCGTAGTGTGCGACAATACCATGCTGCTGGCGTTCTGCGTTCGTATCAACATTTGTGGACCTTGGTATAATAGCACGTGATGTTGTCGGTTGCTCCGTTGGTGTGTTATTACTCAGTGCTGGTGTATTCTTCGCCGTGTTCTTGGGTGTTGTTGCTGACTGTGGTGTTATTATTGGTTGCGTGCTGTTTTCCTTGTGTACCTTTGTGTGTTGCTCATTTCGGGAGTCCTGCGAGCTTACGTTCTCGTCTTTACGTTGCGCCGCGTTTGATACTGTGGGTTCGTCATCGTGTTCTGCTGCCGCTGCGTGATACGTCTTTAGCTCGCTTATGTGTGCCCTTATCCTCTTGCCGTTACGTGTTTTGTCCAACTCTACGATGACTGGTGAAATGAAGTTCACTACTCGGTGTGGCCCATTGTATTTAGGGGCTAGTTTGGCTGCAAAATTGTCAACTGCCTTAGACAATTGGTGCTCCTTTACCAAAACTAAATCGCCGACGGCCGGTCGCCATTGTCTTCTTCGCAAGTTGTAGCCTGTTCTGCGGATGCGTGCTCCTGTTTGCGTCGTACCATTTCAAAAATCTCTTTCATCTTCGATTGTTTGCCGCTCAAATTGACCTCCTCCTGACCAGTGCCGAATGTTCGTTCGTCGTACAGCGCGTTTGGAATCCGTGGTTCTCTGCCTTGTATTATGTATGCTGGACTGTAGCCTGTTGATTCGCATACACTTGTATTCAGTGCCAGTGTTATCTCTGGTAACAACTCGTCTCAATTTCGCTGTTCCTTGCCGGTGAACTGTGCTATCATTCTTTTAATGTTGCGGTTTGCCCTTTCGGTCGGATTTTCTTGCGCTGTGTACGGTGCCGTCAGTTGGTGTTTTACTCCCAACTCTTGTAAGTATTTCTTAAATTTCGTGCTTATAAATTGTGCTCCATTGTCCGTGATTAGAACCTTTGGTACGCCAAATCGTGATAAAATTCGCTCTCTAAATCCCTTTACCAAGTTTTCGGTTGTTGCCTTGCGTATTGCTACAATCTCTACCCACTTTGAAAATTTGTCGAAGAATACTAACGCCATCGTGTTGCCATGTTTCGAACGTGGTAGCGGCCCAACGAAATCTGCACACACTGTTGCCCAAGGTTCCTCTGCAACTTGCGTGAGCATCTTTCCCGCGGCTTGCTGTTGGTTTGGTTTATATATTTGGCATGTGTGGCATTGTTGTACGTACCTTTTCACGTCTCTGAACATTCCAGGCCAATAGTATCGTGTCATTGCGCGTGAAATCGACTTCTTTATGCCCATATGCCCTGCGCTTGGTGTATCGTGGATTTCTCTTAACACTCTCTGTCTTTGCGATGTTGGTACACACAGTTTCCACGGAATTGCGTCTTCGCCGTCCATTTGATTACCGATTCGTCTATACAGCGCTCCTTCCTCCATTACATAATCCGGGAATTTATCTGGTGCCTTCTTTATTTCCGCCACCTTTGTTTCAATCCACTTACATTTGTTCTCCTGTTGTAACGTTATTGTACCCATCTGTTCCTCGAGTGGTTGGCGTGAAAGTGCGTCTGCGACAACGTTAAGCTTCCCTTTTCGGTACTGTATGTCGAATGAATACTGCTGTAGTTCCAGCGCCCATCTCGCGATTCGACCTGTTGGATTTTCAATAGCGTTAAGCCATTTCAATGCTAGGTGATCGGTGATCACCGTGAACGTGTATCCTTCTACGTATTGCCTCATCTTCCTTATTGCCCATACTATGGCCAGACACTCCTTTTCCGTCGCTGAGTAGTTTGTTTCCGCTTTGTTCAATCGGCGGCTTGCATACGCTACTACTCGTTCTTCATCTCCTGCTCCTTGTGTAAGTACTGCGCCAATACCAAAATCGCTTGCGTCCGTTTGTAGGTAAAATCTCTTCGTAAAGTCTGGGCACGCTAGAATGGGTGCCTGTGTGAGCGCGCTCTTCAACGTTTCAAACGCTACCTGCTGCTCCTCTGCCCATTTCCATTTGCTGCCTTTTCTTAACATCGACGTTAGGGGGTGTGAGATGCGTGAAAAATCTGGGACGAACCTCCTATACCATGATACTACCCCTAAAAATCGTCGTAGCTCTCGTAGATTGTGTGGTGGTTTGAGTTCTTTAATCGCCGCGACCTTCTCTGGATCCGTATGAATGCCGTCTTCGCTGACCACGTGCCCTAAGTACTTCAACCTCTTCTTAAAGAACTCGCACTTCTCTGGATTTATCCTCAAATTTGCTTGCCTTAGTCGCCTGAAAACTTCTGATAAATGTTGTATGTGATCTTCTAATGTTTTACTTGTAATTATTATGTCGTCTAGGTACGCGAACGCGTGTGGTTCTAGCTCTGGGCCGATGACACTATCGAGTGCTCTTTGGAAAGTTGCTGGCGCGGAGTGTAGCCCAAACGGCATTACTTTCCACTGAAATAATCCTCGCCCCGGTACGGTGAATGCTGTATATTGCTTACTATTTACTTCCATAGGGATCTGCCAGTATCCGCTTTTGAGGTCTAGGCTGCTGATAAAGTGTGCACTTCTTAGCCGATCAAGAATGTGTTGGATACGTGGCAACGGGTACGCATCTGGGACTGACCTGGCGTTGAGTTTGCGGTAGTCGACGCAGAGTCGCCATTTGCCGTTCTTCTTTCTTACCAGAACTATGGGCGCGCTGTGTGGGCTATGTGATGGCTCGATACAATCCATCTCGATAAGCTCATCGATCTCCTTGTTCATAATCTCCTGCATCTTTGGATTCTTCGGGAAGTACCTTTGCTTGATCGGACGGTCATCTCGCATCACTATCACTATCTCTTTTCAAAATACCTGGAGTTCAGGAAAAATTTGAGGAAATCTCTCTTGAATGCATCCCATTCTTGCCACTGTCGATTGTTATTTCTGAACCACACCAACGCCATATCCTTCAACAATTCAGGCATCGCTCGTGGGATGGAGTTGCGATTAATATCATACCCATACGCCAGTTCTTCGACGCGTTCGATAAAACTGAGTGGGTCATTACCGCCGTCATACCTGAATCCCCACTTGCGTATTCGGTCCATCGTTGTGGCATATGTCGTTGGTTGAGGCATCATGTACATATGCTGCATTGCTTCGCCAGGTGTTACAAATCTGTATGCGCGCTCATCAAATCCCATCGCCTGATGAAATGGTGATGTTGCTCTGCTGCCACTGGCTGACGTTGACACATTCTCTTTCGGTGTTGGAGGTTGTATTGAGATCGTTGCTTGGCTGTGTTGTAGTTCCAACTCTTCGAATCGACCCTGGAGTTCCTCATCGTTGGCGTTCGCTTTTATGAACGTTGCTAAGCGCTTCCGTTGGTCGTCCATCGTTCCTAACCCCTCCAGCTTGAATTCCACTATATACTTTGACAACTCCTCTCGGCTTAGATAGTACACCCACGACACCTTCACCATGGCTGTGTATTGCACGTTCACTTCCTTGGATGATTTTCCCTCGCGTTGGTTACTTACTGACTAAACTCCCTTTGGACGCTTTGCCGTTCGCTGGACGTTACTCGATATCACGCTTGTTATTTGCTGTTGGATTCAGTTCGCACGCTTGCTTCTTACTTAAAATCGCTGACTAGGTTTACCCTTCCAAACTTTGATGTTTTGTACTCTTCAAGTCCTCGTATACTTTTAGAGTCCCTGCTCGGGCGCCATTTGTGACGGACTTTTCCTTTGGGTTTGCTGGGGTAGCGCAGTCCGTCCAGGGTTCCTGAAATTATAAGAATTCCTAGTTTTCCAAATTAAAGTAAACCCTGTATTTTAGTTATTTTCATAAACGTTATAAAATTCATTTATTAATATATTCTTTAAACATAAATTATTCCCTACAAAAATTCCTACGACTGTATAAAGGTAGCGGAGGTGTTCTTACCCGCCCGCTGACCTTCCGTTGACAGAGGTGGAAACCGCCTGCCAAATATAACTGCACACAAATGAAGTGTTAGGACCTCCAGGTGTGCGCCGTTTGTGGGTGTGTTAATTCCACCGACAAATATACCTGCTTCTGATTCCTGTGCTAAATGTATAACGTAAGCTACCAAATAATAATAATATAATTCTAAGTACAGATGGGGTGTTAAGACCCCCAGGTTTACTCCTTTGTCGGTGTGTTAATGCCACCGACAAGTATACCTAACGCTTGCCTAACTCCTACTGCTTTACCACAGGATGCTGTCGCCCTTTTATACAAAAATCCTGACAGCGGCGGACAGTTATCGCTGCACTAAATTCCCGTAGCTTTTACATTTGTTGCTAATTCTAATATAAATATGTATTCTTAACTTAACTGATTTCTAATATTAACGTATGTATGTATGTCGCTGTGCACTTGCATTTTACCGTATTCCTCTTTGTGCGACCTTCGCTTACTGGCCGGCTGCCTATGGTTCAATGCGTGTGCAGTTGAGTGTACATACATATGCTTATATTTTACAATGTAAAATATACATGTTTGTTTGTGTGTACATATGTTAAACTTTTAAAGTTTAGTAACCTTAATTTTGGGGTGAAAGACTTTAATTTTAATTATTAGACTGTGTATATATGTATATGCATATGTACCTTAATATGTATATATGTATGTACTATATTTAAATTATGTATGATTACACTGCTCTACAGCCAAAAAATACTCTGAACGCAACCTTCCTTTCTATATGTAAAATCGGTCGCTGATTCCGAAAATCGGGTTCATTTTTAATTCTATGGGAAGGTTTTTGAGATATCGGCAATTTACCGTTATTTGGCCAATGTGTCCACTTAATCCTGTATATCTCTTTAACACAGTAAGTTATATTCCTTAGGGTGACACCAAACGAAAGAAAATTAAATTTCCTTTTCACGGCTCCTATAACATTTTTCTCTAACTCTTATAGTTTCTGAAATATTGACGATTAAATTTTAATTTTTTCGATTTTTTACGATTTTTTGAAGAAAAAATTGACTTTGTCAGGCAATATCTTTAAAACCAATACTTTTACCTTCGGTTTTACTCCTTTTCATGAAGCTCTATTCTATTACCAAAAAAATAAGCTATCAACGATGAAAATCCATTGTAAAATGGAAAAGTTATAGGCGATCAAGTAAATACAGCCAGGTCGCGCAATGCCTCTGCACGCGTACATTCTATGCATATTGTACCAATACCTACACATCTGCAGTAGCAGCACATTGGCAGCGCAGTAGATACAAGCCCATTTACGGGTATAACATGCATAAAATATACCCGTGTAGAGGCATTGTGCGACTTGGCTGTATTTACTTGATCGCCTATAACTTTTCCATTTTACCATGGATTTTCTTCGTTGATAGCTTATTTTTTTGCTAATGGAATGGAGCTTCACGTAAAAGATTAAAACCGAAGGTGAAGACATTGGTTTTAAAGATATTGTCTGACAAAGTCAATTTTTTCTTCAAAAAATCGTAAAAAATCGAAAAAATTAAAATTTAATCGTCAATATTTCAGAAACTATAAGAGTTAGAGAAAAATGTTATAGGAGCCATGAAAAGGAAATTTAATTTTCTTTCGTTTGGTGTCACCCTAAGGAATATAACTCACTGTGTTAAAGAGTTATACTGGATTAAGTGTACCCATTGGCCAAATAACGGTAAATTTCCGATATCTCGAAAACCTTCCCATAGAATTAAAAATGAACCCGATTTTCGGAATCAGCGACCGATTTTACATATAGATAGGATAGTCACGTCCAAAGTACAGACAAAAAATTTCATTTTGTGATCCAGTGTTATGTATATACTGCTTATGTATATAACTCTCCAAATTGTATATATGTACATATGTATATATACGTATGTGAGTTCAAGTTATATAAGTATATACCCAGTTGAAATCAGATGTATTGATACACGAATCATGCATGCTGTGTGCATGGAAAAGTGCGTACAGAGCATGATTTGTGAAAATAAATAAATTTTGTTCACATAAAATTATGAATGCTGTATGCATGAAAAATATGAATAATTTATGAGTTTTGGGTGTGTATAATTTGTATATATACATGAAATATCCATGCGATATGCATGCGTATGCATTATAAATTTTTTATCTACTTTATGATATTTTTCTTTCAATATACTGAGAGCTCCTTTTTTTATACTCAGCTGTACTAGTACACAGAGTATTATAATTTTGATTTCATAACGGTGGATTGTAACATAATGAAATAATCGAGATAGATATGGACTTATGTATATCAAAATGATCAGGGTGAAAAGAGAAATCGATTGAGCCATGTCCGTCCGTCCGTCCGTCCGTCCGTCCGTCCGTCCGTCCGTCCGTCCGTCCGTCCGTCCGTCCGTCCGTACGCACGATAACTCGCGTAAAAATTGAGATATTTTGATGAAATTTGAAATGCAAGTTGGTATCGAGACTGGGACGGTTGGTATTGAAAATGGGCGAAATCGGACCATGACCACGCCCACTTCCCCTATATAGTAAAAATCGGAAATTTTGTATCTCAGCCACTAATATAGCTAGAGTGCTAAAATTTTACCCACGTATTGAGCTCAGGCCCTTATGAAGAAATTTGATGAAGTTTTGGAAAATGGGCGGTGCCACGCCCACTTATTAAGGGTCAAACATTGAAAGTTTTATATGTCATAACTCAGAAACCGTTGAAGATATATCGATGAAATTTGGTACGCGTAATTTGCTTACTTAGACAAATGTTTTGGCGAAAAATTATAAAAATCGGTTGACGGCCACGCCCACTTTTATATATGGGAACTATAAAGGGGCCTAATAAAAACATTTTAAGCGATATCTCTGTCAAATATAAAGATCTATCACTGAAATTTTGTGGCACGAGTCCACCTACGGACGTAAAACAAAACATATAAAAATTTTGGAAAATGGGCGGTGCCACGCCCACTTATTAAGGGGCAAATATTGAAAGTTTTATAAGCCATAACTCAGAAACCGTTAAAGATATGTCGATGAAATTTGGTACGCGTGATATATTTACTTAGCCAAATGTGTGGACGAAAAATTACCAAAATCGGTATACGACCACGCCCACTTTTATATATGGGTATTATAAAGTGACCTAATAAAATCATTTTTAGCGATATCTCTGTGAAATATAAAGATAATTCATTGAAATTTTGTGACATGAGTTCTACAATAGACTGGAAACACAAAAAAAAAAAATTTTATAAAATGGGCGTGGCACCGCCTCTTTTTATACAAAGAAATCTATGAGCCTATTACTCGACAAATAACTGAGATATTATGACGAAACTTAGTTTATACACTTTTATAACTTGTGTTAATAGACACGCAAAAATTTATTGAAATCGGTTTATGACCACGCCTACTTTTTAACAAAGATATTTCTGGAACACCCTTTTGGAATTTGTAACGTGAAGTCTTTGTAACTAAAAGTCATAGAGGGATGCAATTTTGCACTAACAATAATATTTATATGCTTATTTGGATGATTGATACAAATTTTGAAAATGGGCGTGGCTGCGCCCTGTTTATGCAGCACTCGTTTCATATAAAATACACCCTATATCGAACAAACGCAAACAAACAATGAAAGCATACAGCTGAGTATCTAATGTTCGATTCCACTCGAACTTAGGCTTCCTTACTTGTTTATTTTACGTTTTGTCTTGAAAATTTTCATTTTGTCAAAAATATTTATTTGAAAAAATTTCAACGATCATCATCGTCATCACCACTTTCTACTTATACGTAGAGATTCACCCGATTAATCTTTTGCAAAACCTCTAGCGTTAGCAGTTTGTACCGTCCGTTTGATGTCCTCCTTTTGCATATTTGCGCAACTTAACGGGCTGACCATATCGATTTTGGTAAGAAAACGTACGCATTGTGGACGTGCATTGTTAAAGAAATATAACGAGACGATCCAGGGTTAGTTCTATCTCTGTTTAGTGGGACAAAACCACCAAATTTATTTTCAGTAGATTGTATCTAACAGTTTTATTATATTCCGAGCTGTATACAATCTTCAGTTTCATAGACATTGAATAACAATATGGCTATTCGTGTTAAAACATCTTTCAGGGTGACTCCCCACCATAATATGACCTTCAATCAAATTGCAATGGTTACAATATCTGTGGCTAAATGAAATTATTATTTTTAATAGGAATTTTAATAATTCTATGAGAATGTTACTGAAACTGTATTAATGCAACATTCATACTACCCTATTAATGCAGAATTAGTACCTTTGTATGTATAAACGATCTATACATCCGATATATGCTGTATGAGTGATTCTGCATGCTTTCAGCATTTTTCAAGAGTATGCATACAATATGATACATATGAGGGGTTAGAGTATGCATGCTCTCTGAGAAACCATACGTGTAAAAAGGAAATAGACGAGCATTTATACTGGCATGCATACACAGCTCCAATTCATGCTTCCAAAATTTATGTTGTATGCATAAGATTCCAACTGGGTATATACATATGTATGTATGTATGCTAATTTCTATTTGTACATTAGGCTGGGTCAGATTTCATAAATGTACAAAAATCCCATTTGTGTGTACATATATCTACGTATGTAAATTCAAGTTATATATATGTATGTATGTATGTATGCCAGTTCCTATTCGTATGATGATTACATTAGGCTGGGTCAGCTTTCATGTATGTAAAAAATCCAAATTGTATGTACATATATATACGTTTGTAAATTCATGTTATATATATATATATATGTATGTATATGTGCCAGTTTGACGATCACATTAGGTTGGGTCAGACTTCATGTATGAATATATGTACGTTATTGTGGGGGACTCCAACTCCTCAGGATTGGGGTCCTCACATTGGGAAGCGATTCAAGCTGGAAATGCTACACATAATTAACACACCCACGAACATAAGACTGAACTACAAGACTGACACTGACAATTGCGCGCACTTATTTAAACATTTACTAACAGATAATTAGTATTAAACTCCACGTCACACGGGAAGGACGTGTAACAAATGTATGTATATGATTTTATGTGCGAATTATTGTTAATGTTTCTATATATGTACATACATAATTAATGTATTGCTTTGTGTTTGTTAATAGTTTTCGGCCCTGAAGACGGTTGCCGTTGTGCAACCGAAATATATCGGAAAATCAAAACTTGGTTTTTATATCTTTTATAATAAAAAGAAAATTTTGACCTGAAGCCGGAACAACAACATAATATTAGAAAACAAGTAAGGAAGCCTAAGTTCGAGTGGAATCGAACATTAGATACTCAGCTGTATGCTTTCATTGTTTGTTTGCGTTTGATGAAAACACGTTGTATTTTATATAAAGCGAGTGCTGCATAAAGTGGGCGTAGCCACGCCCATTTTCAACATTTTTATCAGTCATCCAACTAAGCATATGAATATTATTCTTTGTGCAAAATTTCATTCCTTTATGACTTCTAGTTACAAAGAAGTCTTGTTACAAATTCCCAAAGGGTGTTCCAGAAATATCTTTGTTAAAAAGTAGGCGTGGTCATAAACCGATTTCAATAAATTTTTGCGTGTCTATTAACACAAGTTATAAAAGTGTATAAACCAAGTTTCGTCATAATATCTCAATTATTTGTCGAGTTGTGGGCTCTGAAATCTCGTTGATTCCTTTGTCTGAAAAGAGGCGGTGCCACGCCCATTTTCCGAAATTTTTCTATTTTTTGTTTCCGATCTATTGTAGAACTCATGCCACAAAATTTCAATGAATTATCTTTATATTTGACAAAGATATCGCTTAAAATGTTTTTATTAGGCCACTTTATGATACCCATATATAAAAGTGGGCGTGGTCGTCAACCGATTTCGCTAAAATTTCGAACATGTATTACTACAAGTAGTGAAAGTGTATAGACCAAGTTTCGTCATAATATATCGATTATTTGTCGAGTTATGGGCTCAGAAATCTCGTATATTCCTGCTTCTAAAAGGAGGCGGTGCCACGCCCATTTTCTAAAATTTTTGTATTTTTTGTTTTATGTCCATAATTGGACACCTTCCATAAAATTTCAATGATATATCTTTATATTTGACAGAGATATCGCTTAAAATGCTTTTATTAGGTCACTTTATAATACCCATATATAAAAGTGGGCGTGGTCGTCAACCGATTTTGGCAATTTTTCGTCCAAACATTTGCCTAAGTAAGTATATCACGCCTATAAAATTTCATCGATATATCTTCAACGGTTTCTGAGTTATGACTCATAAAACTTTCAATGTTTGCCCCTTAATAAGTGGGCGTGGCACCGCCCATTTTCCAAAATTTCACCATATTTCTTCATAAGGGCCTGAGCTCAATACGTGTGTGAAATTTTATCACTCTAGCTCTATTAGTGACCGAGATAAAAAATTTCCGATTTTTACTATATAGGGGAGGTGGGCGTGGTCATGGTCCGATTTCACCCATTTTCAATACCATCCGTTCCTGTCTTGATACCAACTTACATTTCAAATTTCATCAAAATATCTCAATTTTTGCGCGAGTTATCGTGCTCACAGACGGACAGACGGACAGACGGACAGACGGACAGACGGACAGACGGACAGACGGACAGACGGACAGACGGACGGACATGGCTCAATCGATTTCTCTTTTCACCCTGATCATTTTGATATATATAAGTCTATATCTATCTCGATTATTTCATTCTGTTACAATCCACCGTTAGGAAATCAAAACTATAATACTCTGTGTACTAGTACAGCTGAGTATAAAAATGTTGAAAAAAAATGTTTAAATAAATAAGAACATCTTTTCTTAAATTTACTTAAATGAAGAAAATCTTTTTGCTAATATCAAGAAGAATTTAAGAAAATTGTGTTTCGACGAATTGGAACAACAAAATACAGCGAAAAAAAATGTAAAATGAATAAGAAAACGTTTTCTTGAGCGAAGTAAAATTTTTCTTGCTGAATTTGCATTTCCAAAGTTACATGTATTTTTTTTCATTTGCCATCCGCTTTGCATATTTCTGAATATTTTTGCAATTCTCAGATTGTTAGTGAAGCATTTGGTATAAGGAGTTCACTATTTGCATCTTCATTTATATTAAATAAAATGTTGTCATTTCAATAAACAAGTCCTAGGAAAATACTAGTTGACTAATTATGGTTTTCTAATCCCTCATGATTAGTTTTCATCTTCCTTATTTTTTACGTTTTTAATATTTTTAGAAAATATTTGCTTAATTTAATATTTAATATTTTCTTATGCCCCAGACACACATGTGGTATGAATATTACAATATCAAAATTATAATTTGGCTATGCTATGAAAATTTTCAATTAAACTACAATATGAGGGTGACACATATGTGGTATAGATCGAAATATTAGCCGTATTCGATTGGGAAAGAGTTAGAGACTTGCGAAAAAAACAACCACTGGTATAAAAACAAGTGAAAATTAAATGACCGTTCGTTAAAGTAAAGGAATTGGAAAAAAGTTGTGTTTATTTGATGAAATTTCTTCAACTTTTTATCGATAGATGTCTCCCCTATCTTCGAACACCGTTCGTTAAAGTACGGACAAAGAACGTATGTTGTACAATATACGTTCTTTAGTACGGAATTCGAAAACATTTTCTAATGAACGGTATTGCGTTGAATTCGAAGATAGGGGAGACATCTATTGACAAAAATTTGAAACCATTTCACTTATACACAATAGAAAAAATTGGCATAATCAGTAAAGATCAGTTTAATGAGTAGCTGGCATACTCTCTAAAGGTCTCTTAAAGTCTCTAACATTTTGTATGGAAACTGTCAGCCAAGAGAGCAGAATCGAGTATAAGCGAGCAGAGAAGTGCCCAATAAAACACTCCTATTATTACTATACTACGATGTGTGTCTCTCAAATTACTTACTTAAGCTCTTATAAGAAAAGTTTTACTTGCCACAAAAAAATAATTTCTTAATTTATTTCAAAAAACAAGAAAAAAAACACTTACCCTAAGTAAAATATTTCTTATTTATTTAAAATCCAATTTTACTTGAAGCAAGAAAATGTTTTCTTATTTATTTAAAATCCAATTTTACTTGAAGCAAGAAAATTTTTACTTATTTATTTAAAATCCAATTTTCTTGGATTGTCTTCATATTAAGAAATTATTTTCTAAGTTCAAAATCAAGTCTAATTTTTCTTGTCTCGGCATTGATTCTAGTAAAAAATTCTTTCCGTGTACTATTCAGGACCTGGTTAACTAGGTTTTGATGAATCATAATGAGTTTCAGAAAAGTTAGAGAACATTTAAATTTATGGTGTATGGGTCTGGATATCTGTTTCAGCAAATATGTTTATCTTAGCGAAAAATGTATAAGAATGCAAACCAAAATTAAAAACCCCCCCAAGGCTAATTCCTGCGCAAGTCCCTGCTATGAGTAATTTCGAAAAACAGGTAAAGTTTACGCGTAAACATGTAAACGCGTAAACATGTAAATGCGTAAATGCGTAAACCGTAAATGACCTTGGCATTGTCAGTGGTAGGTAGGTAGCTATAGGGTTGTATACTAATGTATATAACACTTGAAATCAAGATATTTCATTTACAGAAAATGTATTTGGTTTTTAATGTTTTTGATATTTCAAAAATTTTTATTCGATTTTCAACTTTTTAATTGTGAACATTAATTTTCATTTTTTAAAATAAATATACACTAGCCGGACCCGTGCGCATCTTGCGCAAAAAATAACAAAACATACGTGGCGCCAGTCGGTATGGTTTGTGCTGTCACGCCCATTTTAAAAAACTTATTATTTATTTGGTTTGGTGGACCTTATGGAACTTTCAATGAATTACCTAGATATATGTTTGACAAAGATATCGCATAAAATGTTTTTATAATTCCTATATAGGTATGTGCAATATATTTTTATATATTTTATATATATTTTTATGTGCGTATATGTGGTTCTTGCCGACTTGGGTAATTTTTTTCCACACGTTTGCCTTGGCTTAATCGATTTATCTGCTACAGTTCCTGAGTTTTGACTTATAAATCTTTGAAAATTTGCTCCTCTTGGCCCATTTTTAAAAATTTCAGCACGTTTCCTCATAACTGCATAACGTCATTTCATCACTCGGGCTTTATTAGTGACTGA
Source organism: Urophora cardui (assembly GCA_960531455.1). Classification (NCBI taxonomy): domain Eukaryota; kingdom Metazoa; phylum Arthropoda; class Insecta; order Diptera; family Tephritidae; genus Urophora; species Urophora cardui. The sequence continues at coordinate 20,641,907 of OY482675.1, read as the reverse complement.
ATTATCATGTTTTACGTGTTTTTCGAAATACATACATATACCTTATTTTCAACCCCAACTTTCTCTGTTCCCATTAGAATCTGTGTACCAAATTTCATTAAAATATTTCTATTTTTGCGCAAGTTAGAGTGTATACGGCCGGACGGACGGACATGGTTCAATCATTTTTTTCATCCTGATCATTTTGATATACTCGTATATATTAAGGTGGAGTGAAAATTATTTTTGGAAATTCAATTTGTTCCAAAGCCAGAACGGCACCTTTATAGCCCAGTAATAAGCCTTTAAAATTTTATTGACCTACTCGCATGTTTAGAGGTGCCCCCAGCCCCACAAAGTTGAAAAAATAGCACGATCTGGTACAAATGTGAAATTTCTACAATTATGAAACAAAAAAACCAAGTATGAGGATTGATAAACAGGCTAAGTTGAGTATAAAAGTGAATTTTTTTTTTGGAAACAACAACAACCAAATTTATTAAAGGTCAAAGTTTATATTATGCATTTTTTAAATTGCAATTACTTAAAAGCTCCTGAACCGATTTCAAATATTTTTATACCATTCGATAGGTATTTTGAATCCCTTTAATTTGATATACATTTTATGTGGGTTCCATAACACTCCCCGCTGCGGGGGTAAACCCCCCTTTTACCCTCCTTACTTTTCAAATAAAGTACCACGCCCAATAAAACACCGTTTCGCATGCATAGCTAATTAATACCTTTAAAACGATGCCTTACTTATTAATTTTGGTTAATTATGTGAGCAGAAAAAGGGATATTTATAAAACACCAATTAGAAATAATATATATGATATAATCAAATATATATATTAAATATTTTAAATCATTCTAAATATTGGCGATCCTACCATCGAATCTAAAAGAAATAACTTAAGTTGATTTTCAACTAAATCAAACAAATCATCGACGTAAAACAGTTCATCAATCAATTTATATAAGGGCATATACATCTAATCAGCAAATCAATTGGATCACGCATATACATATGTACATATGATCAATTGCATCACGCATATATGTACATACATACATACATATAATTTCGTAACATCAGTTTTGTCAATATCATCATCATTATCCTTATTTTCTGCTACATAAATATCTATTATTATCTGTGTATGCTCATTTTAAAACAGGGATGGGCACACAAACACATTCAAACAATCTCCGAAAATTAGTGTGTATTGGTGCGCCTACTGTAGGCCAAAGTGGAAAACGACAAACAATAATCAGTCTGCATGCAGATGTTGAGCGAGCAGGGTCATGCTGCGCACGCCTTGCGAAATTATGAAACAACGTACGTATACAAATACATACGTATGTATGTTATATGCAAACTCTTGATAGTTTTGTTTGTTGTCTGGCTTCTGCAAATAAAACAAAAGAATTTCAAGCGACGACCACTTGCTTTCACGACAGTCGAAGGCAAATTAATTCTTTTTGCTAAGCGACGATCGCCTGGTCCCATCGTAAGCGCTCGTTTTACGCTCTTTATTTGTCTGTATTAGTGACAATGGGTGAGTATACGTGTGAATCGCAAACAGCTGGTCCCCTGCAAACAAGCCGAGTACTCCATGCACGCGTGTATAGAGTACTCGCTATGGACCAACCGAGTACTCCTCAACCTGCCACATTTCATATAAAAAATATGGTCCATTTAACATGGCGATGTCCTAGGCAGGGATCACATACTCCGATTTCCGCATGACACCCGAGTAATCCAAGGAGTACCTACATAGGAGTAATCCATGGAGTACCTACATGGGAGTAATTCATGGAGTAGGCACTAAAATTTATGAAATTTAATTATCTCTGAACAGATTTGAACTACTGTCAATTCAATTTGATTATTAGCATTACATACATATATAAGTAAGCCTTTCTTTAATAAAAATAAAATAATAAAATTTTTCTAGCGCAATCACCAACATGTGTCGCGTTCAATGTCTTTTTATTACTAAATCGTGCACGTTGAAACGAGCATGCATATGTACATACATACATACATACACATACAAATGTACGCACTTGCTTCGTCGTTATCGCGATATACATACATACATTCGGTTTTCGTAGCAATGTTCGGCTAACTATGAGCCGATGCAGATAAACGATCACTTTGAAAGTACTCCTACCTACCACAAAATGGATCATATAACCCTATGATTTTTACAGGGTCTGCCCGCGGGCAAGAGGCTGCGCATCGCTGTTTTAAAACAGGGCTGTCCAAATGCGATTCACTACCACAATCAAGCAACGACCGAAAAATGAATGTGTGTTGGTGCGCCTACCGTATGCCAAAGTGAAAAATTACTAAAAATAATCAGTCTGCTTGCAGATGTTGAGCGAGCAGGGTCACGTGCGCACGCTTTGCGAAATTATGAAACAACACAAATATACACGTACATATTTACATTTGTGTACACACGTTATATGCAAGATCTTAGTACTTTTGTTTGTTGTTTGGCATCTGTAATTAGAACAAAAGAATTTCAAGCTAAGACCAGCTAACGACCACTTGCTTTCATGCCAGTCGAAGGCAACTTAATTATTTTTGCTAATCGGCGATCGCCCAGTCCCATCGTAAGCACTCGTTTTACGCTCTTTATTTGTCTGTAGTAGTGACAATCGGTGAGTATACGTATACAAGTGCTTACTCTCATTGCTCACATGAGTCGCATTTGGACAGCTATGTTTTAAAACATACTTGGATTGGCTTCGATTTCATCTAATATTTTGCTATCAACAACATCAATTCTTGCATAACAACAAATATATTTTTGCAACAATCAATAACTGCAATCAACATAATCACAATTCAAGTTGGTTATTATTATCATTTTTATTTCAAACTTATGTGAGTACTTAATTAGTATATACTATATTAAGAATTTGTTTTAAAATTTTAAAATCTGTTACAATTAGTTATTTATTTAAAAATTATTAATCATATTTTAAATATTTTTACTTATTACCATACTCTTTATAACAGTTTATTTATTTCTGTAAACTCTCTCTTCAGAAGATTTTCTTTTAATTTTATTTACTATGCTCCATCGTTCACCCATACGAACACGCACATATACCTCAGAAATGCAGAACAACGATAACACACACACTAATACTAACATGACACAAAATATTCAAACAAACAACTTAACAACATCAGAAAACAATTCAACAATTTTTTTTTTTTTTTTTTTTTTTTTTTTTTCTCGGATATAGTTTTTATTGTATCATTCTTGGAGAATATGACAATTTTTATAGAATCTTAACCTAGAACACAATGACGTTATTCGTTGCCACTGCTTCAAATAACATATGGATGAAAATTTTATTTGATATAAAATAAATACTTATGAATACATTTATTATGGTATGTGAATGTTTTTGTTTTTACTAAGAGTATGTACATTATTTTATTTTATATTCGTTTATTATGTTATTCATTTTCATTATACATGTATTTTTGCCGTCGGAATGGAATGGAATGGAATTCCAAGCAGCTGATTGTATAGTATTAAAAGTTCGTACGGCCTGACAGGGCAGGCTTATCGATGACACAATCGTGTGTTGCATTAGTAAGTGCTGTTGCAGCTTTCGGAATGGAAGGAATTCCAATAAGCTGCGTGTATGAATTTAGGAATTTTATCGGCCTAATGGGATAGGCTCGTCCGGAACACAATCATATATATGTTATACACATGTATTAGTAAATGCTGTTGTAGCTTTCTGAATGGAAGGAATTTCAGTAAGCTGCTTTTTGTAATTTAGAGGTTTTACGGCCTAATAGGATAGGCTATTCGAAGTTTAAAGTGGCTCTAGCCTTGATCACAATTTAGCTGGATATCCTTTCTCTTTAACCGCCTGGGGTATCTCTGTTCTAACAGGCTTTTAGCCAGTATGTTTGGATGATTGCCTAGTCTTGTGGCGTAATTAGTTTGTATATTTTTTACTTCTTCAACAACTGTGTTAATCTTTAGATCCCTGTGTATAGTGGAATTTTTCACGTACCAAGGCGCCCGGCATATTGATCTTAGTATCTTAGATTGTAGCCTTTGTATTCTTTCTAGACTAGATTTGGATGCTGAACCCCAAAGCTGTATTCCATATATCCAGGATGGTTTTATCACCATATTAAATAAAAGTATTTTGTTGTCTAGGCTTAATTTAGATTTTGGACCAATGATCCATTGTAAATTGCTTATTTTCAGCTTTGCTTGCATTATCTTATTATCAATATGATATTTCCAAGTAAGCCTTCTGTCTAAGGTAACACCAAGGTAGGTGACGTAATCTTTTTGGGTTACTATTTTGCCATTAATTGAGACAGAGGGGCAGGTATCTTTTTTTAGAGTAAAAGTGACTTGTACACACTTAGATTCGTTGACCTTAATTCTCCAATCTGAAAGCCATTGTTCCACAATTCTTAGATGGCTTTGCAACCGTCTGGCAGCCGTTGAGGGATTTGAGTGCACACTAAGTATTGCTGTGTCATCAGCAAATGTTGAAGTAACGAGATTTTCATTAGTGGGCAAGTCACCTAAATTTTGGGAAGAGTGTCCCGAAGCATGGTTTATTCTTGCTGAAGGACAATTTGAAATTAATAATATTACAGATGATAATATTAAATTTCAAAATATTTTAATTTCTCTTCAACAAGAAACTATTACCAAAATTATCGATATTATTAATCCACCACCTTCTTTTAATAAATTCGAAATAATTAAAAAAACACTATGTGAGAGATTTTCTTTAAGTGGAGAAAAACGTCTCGAACAATTATTTTCAAATATGGAAATCGGCGATCGTTCACCATCAGAATTTTTTCGTTATATGAAATCTCTTATTGGTTCAAATTCATTAGTTAGTCATGAATTACTTTTTAAATTATGGATTAAGAAATTACCACAACAAATTCAAATTCATCTAACATCAAGTAATAATTCCAATAAAGAAGATTTAATTATTTTAGCAGACAAAATTTTTGATTTACTTAATCAATCAAATTCATTAAAATCTACTGTAGCTAGTATTGAAAATAATAAATTAGAAAAATGTATTATTAGTTTAACTGAGTTAACTTCAGCAATTTTTCAAAACTTAAATAAAATTACAGATGACATAAATGAACTACGAATTAGATCTAATTCAAAAGATAGATCTAGGTCAAGATCTAGAAATTTTTCAAATCAAAGAGATTTTTATTCATCAAACAATATTTGTTGGTATCACAGAAAATTTAAAAATATTGCTCTTAAATGTATACCACCTTGCAATTTCAATAAAAATAATAATTATAATTGAGATCAAAATTTAAATTAAAAAATTCCATTATAACGGTGGCGGATAATGGAAACATCTCTAAACCAACTCGTCGCCTATTTGTTTTTGATAAATTTAATAATCTTAATTTTCTTATTGATACCGGTGCAGTAGTATCAGTTATTCCTTTTTCAAAATTTAAAATTTATAAAAGAGATTCAGAACTTAAGTTATCGGCTGCTAACAGTTCTTCTATTGAAACATTTGGTACAAAACTTTTAAAAATTGATTTAGGTTTGAGAAGAGATTTTGAATTTCCTTTTATAATTGCAAATATTACGACATCCATTTTAGGCGCAATTTTTTTTAGAAAAATTTGGTATTATAGTTAATATTAAAAATAAAGAAATTATGGATTCAGTTACTAAATTAAAAGTTTCTGGGTCATCTGGTTTTTGTGATATATTTTCCCTAAAAATTCCAATTCCTGAAAATAAATTTACGAAACTATTAAATGATTTTCCTTCTATTACCTGTGAACCAGATTACACTAAAGAAGTTAAACATCATACCGTTCACAGGATTGAAACAAAAGGTGTTTTACCATTTTCAAAACCACGACGTCTTGACCCAATCAAATTCAAAATTGCCAAAGCTGAATTTGAATTTTTAGTTAAAACAGGTATTTGCAGACCATCAAGTTCTCCAATTGCATCCCCACTTCATCTCGTTTCTAAGAAAGAACCAAATGATTGGAGACCTTGCGGAGATTATAGAAGATTGAATTTTATTACTACACCGGATCGATATCCTTTACCCCATATTCACGATTTAACTATAGGTTTAAAAAACAAACACATTTTTTCAAAAATTGATCTTGTACGTGCTTATCATCAAATTCCTATGGCAGAAGAAGACATACATAAAACTGCTATAACTACTCCATTTGGAATGTTTGAGTTTATTCGTATGCCATTCGGTTTAAGAAATAGTGCTCAAACATTTCAACGTTTTATTAATGAAGTATTTTCTGATTTCGATTTTGTTTTTACCTATATAGATGATATTTTAATTGCTAGTGATAATGAACATCAACATTTACAACATTTAAAAATGATATTTAAAAGACTTGAAGAGTACAATTTAAATATTAAACCCTCAAAATGTATTTTCGGCGTAAATAAATTAGATTTTTTAAGTTACGAAATTTCTTGTAAAGGTATAAAACCTTCTTTAAACAGAATTGAAACTATTGCAAACTTTGAGAAACCAACGTCAATTAACAAATTACAAAAATTTTTAGGCATGGTTAACTACTATCATAGATATATTAAAATGTTAGCAGCAGAACTTAGCCCTTTGCATGAAATGCTAACATTTTCGATCGAAAATAAATCCAAACAGTTGAATTTGACAGATAAAACAACAACTGCATTTTAAAACGTTAAAAAACTGTTTGCTCAAAATACTTTACTTACTCATTTCGACAAAAATGGTATATTATCATTAACTGTAGATGCATCGAATGTAGCAATTGGAGCTGTTTTACAACAAACTAGTAACAATCAATTAGAACCTTTAGCTTATTTTTCAAGAAAATTAACAGCAACAGAAGTAAATTATTCAACATTTGACAGGGAACTTTTAGCAATTTATACTCGATTAAACATTTTAGACATTTTCTTGAAGGTAGAACTTTTACTATTTATACAGACCATAAACCCTTAATTCATGTTCTAAATTCTAAAGTCGATAGATCTCCTCGTCAATTGCGTCATCTTGAATATATTGCACAGTTCACTAATGACATTCAATATATACGTGGAAAAGACAACATTGTTGACGATATGCTTTCCCGTATTCCAGAAATTACTTCAATTTCAACTCAAGATATTAATTTAGATACTTTATTCAAAGAACAACAAAATGATAAAACCTTACAAGAAATAATTTCTGATCCAAGTTCTAAAAATAACTTAAAAGAAATCAATATTCCAGTAATTAATTTAAATATTTGGTGTGACGTCTCTCAGCAACCTTTTCGACCATATGTTCCTTTTTCTATGAGAAGAATTATATTTGACAAAATTCATTCTCTTTCGCATCCAAGTACTCGAACAACTAGAAAATTGATTCAAAGAAAATATTTTTGGCCTGATATGAGAAAAGAAATAAATGAATGGACATCATCTTGTTTAAATTGTCAAAAATCTAAAATTTCAAGAAACACAAAAACTCCCATTCAGAAAATCCAAATTCCATCTGGTCGATTTGAACATATTCATATGGATATTGTTGGTCCACTTCCTGTATCGAAAGAATTTCGTTATTTAACTATTATTGATAGACATACTCGTTGGCCTGAAGTTTATCCACTTAAAAATATTTTAGCAAATACTATAGCAACTACTTTTGTTCAAAATTATATACCCCGATTTGGTATTCCATTAAATATTACAGTAGATAAAGGCTCACAATTTACTTCCAAAATCTTTAGTGAATTAACCAAATTATTAGGAACACACAAAATTCATACTTCTCCATATCATCCTCAAGCAAATAGTATGATAGAACGATTTCATAGAACACTTAAAACGTCAATAATAGCTTCAAGTGACTCAACTAATTGGTCTGAAATTTTACCATGGATACTTCTTGGTTTACGAACGTCCATAAAAGAAGATTTAAAATGTTCTTCTGCAGAACTAGTTTATGGACAGACACTTCGTCTACCTGGTGAATTAGTTGTTTCGAATAATAACAAGTAAGGAAGCCTAAGTTCGAGTGGAATCGAACATTAGATACTCAGCTGTATGCTTTCATTGTTTGTTTGCGTTTGTTCGATATAGGGTGTATTTTATATGAAACGAGTGCTGCATAAACAGGGCGCAGCCACGCCCATTTTCAAACTTTGTATCAATCATCCAAATAAGCATATAAATATTATTGTTAGTGCAAAATTGCATCCCTCTATGACTTTTAGTTACAAAGGCTTCACGTTACAAATTCCAAAAGGGTGTTCCAGAAATATCTTTGTTAAAAAGTAGGCGTGGTCATAAACCGATTTCAATACATTTTTGCGTGTCTATTAACACAAGTTATAAAAGTGTATAAACCAAGTTTCGTCATAATATCTCAGTTATTTGTCGAGTAATAGGCTCGTAGATTTCTTTGTATAAAAAGAGGCGGTGCCACGCCCATTTTATAAACTTTTTTTATTTTTTGTTTCCGGTCTATTGTAGAACTCATGTCACAAAATTTCAGTGATAGATCTTTATATTTGACAGAGATATCGCTTAAAATGTTTTTATAAGGTCACTTTATAATACCCATATATAAAAGTGGGCGTGGTCGTCAACCGATTTTGGTAATCTTTCGTCCACACATTTGGCTAAGCAAATATATCACGCGTACCAAATTTCATCGATATATCTTTAACGGTTCTGAGTTATGGCTTATAAAACTTTCAATATTTGCCCCTTAATAAGTGGGCGTGGCACCGCCCATTTTCCAAAATTTTTATATTTTTTGTTTTATGTCCCTAGTTGGACTCCTGCCACAAAATTTCAGTGATAGATCTTTATATTTGACAGAGATATCGCTTAAAATGTTTTTATTAGGCCCCTTTATAGTTCCCATATATAAAAGTGGGCGTGGCCGTCAACCGATTTTGATAATTTTTCGCAAAAACATTTGCCTAAGTAAGAAAATTACGCATATCAAATTTCATCGATATATCTTCAACGGTTTCTGAGTTATGACATATAAAACTTTCAATGTTTGACCCTTAATAAGTGGGCGTGGCACCGCCCATTTTCCAAAATTTTTGTACTTTTTGTTTTATGTCCGTCTTTGGACTCCTGCCACAAAATTTTAGTGATAGATCTTTATATTTGACAGAGATATCGCTTAAAATGTTTTTATTAGGCCCCTTTATAGTTCCCATATATAAAAGTGGGCGTGGCCGTCCACCGATTTTGATAATTTTTCGTCCACACATTTGGCTAAGTAAATATATTACGCGTACCAAATTTCATCGATATATCTTTAACGGTTTCTGAGTTATGACATATAAAACTTTCAATGTTTGACCCTTAATAAGTGGGCGTGGCACCGCCCATTTTCAAAAATTTTTGTATTTTTTGTTTTATGTCCGTAGTTGGACTCCTACCACAAAATTTCAGTGATAGATCTTTATATTTGACAGAGATATCGCTTAAAATGTTTTTATTAGGCCCCTTTATAGTTCCCATATATAAAAGTGGGCGTGGCCGTCCACCGATTTTGATAATTTTTCGTCAAAACATTTGTCTAAGTAAGCAAATTACGGATACCAAATTTCATCGATATATCTTCAACGGTTGCTGAGTAATGACATATAAAACTTTCAATGTTTGCCCCTTAATAAGTGGGCGTGGCACCGCCCATTTTCCAAAACTTCATCAAATTTCTTCATAAGGCCCTGAGCTCAATACGTGGGTAAAATTTTATCACTCTAGCTATAGTAGTGGCTGAGATACCAAATATCCGATTTTTTCTATATAGGAAAAGTGGGCGTGGTCATGGTCCGATTTCGCCCATTTTCAATACCAACCGTCCCAGTCTCGATACCAACTTGCATTTCAAATTTCATCAAAATATCTCAATTTTTACGCGAGTTATCGTGCGTACGGACGGACGGACGGACGGACGGACGGACGGACGGACGGACGGACGGACGGACGGACGGACGGACGGACATGGCTCAATCGATTTCTCTTTTCACCCTGATCATTTTGATATATATAAGTCCATATCTATCTCGATTATTTCATTATGTTACAATCCACCGTTATGAAATCAAAATTATAATACTCTGTGTACTAGTACAGCTGAGTATAAAAATACTGAAAATGATTGTTCGAACGAAATTCTTCAAAGATTAAGACATCATTTCTCACTGGCACGTTCAAAAGTAGTACATTATAATAAAGAAAATTATTTTATTCCTAAAAATCTAAATACTTGTGAATATGTTTTTGTTAAAGTTCTTCGTAAATCAAACTTAGAACCACTCTATGAAGGACCTTTCAGAGTTATTTCAAAACACGACAAGACATTTAAAATACAATACGGAAATACAATTAAAACTTTATCAATTGATTTATTAAAACCTGCAAAAACTATTTCCGATACATACCCTACATCAAACACTTTAACACATAAAAAATCTAAAAAAGTTACATTTAATATTAATTAATTACTATTTCTTTTCGTTTACACTGGCGGGGGAGTAAATATAGGGTTGTATACTAATGTATATAACACTTTGAAATCAAGATATTTCATTTACAGATGATGTATTTGGTATTTAATGTTTTTGATATTTAAAAACTTTTTATTCGATTTTCAACTTTTTAATTGTGAACATTAATTTTCATATTTTATAATAAATATACATATAATCAAATATATATATTAAATATTTTAAATCATTCTCTAAAGTAGCTAGGCATGTACTTACAAATGTTTGCATGCATAGTCGTGCAAATACAAATATCAGCAACAACAGCAAGGAAGCGAAGCGAAATTGTTTTCTGCAACAATGCGACAAATAGGCAAAATAAAAAGGACCAACCTGTTTGAACATGCATGCAAACGTATGGATATGCATACCTACATCTACCTATCTAATTTTCTGAGCAATATTGGTATCAAATGAAAGGTTTTGAGCAGGAATTCGAAATGAAGCTCTTTTCATTGTGACCCCTAGACCGGGTCTCCAGATATGGGTCAAAACGAGGACCCGGATGATCCTTGAATATTTCTGAGCAAAAGTGCTATCAAATGAAAGGATTTGAGGAAGGCTTCTACATAGAGCTCTACTCTTTATGATTCCTAGGTCGGGTCCCGAGATATACATAGGTCAAAACGAGGACACTGATGATCCTTGAATGTTTCTGAGCAATATTGGTATCAAATGGAAGGTTTTGAGAAGGCCTCCTACAGGGAGCTCTATTCTTTATGGTTCCTAGGTCGGGTCCGGAGATATGGGGCAAAACGAGGACCCGGATGATCTTGCTTGTTTCTGAGCAATATTGGTATCAAATGAAAGGTTTTGAGCAAGGCTTCTACAGGAAGCTCTACTCTTTATGAGTCCTATGTCGGGTCCCGAGATATGGGTCAAAACGAGGACCCGGATGATCCTTGAAGGTTTCTGAGCAATGTTGGTATCAAATGAAAGGTTTTAAGAAGGCCTTCTACAGGGAGCTCTACTCTTTATAATTCCTAGGTCGGGTCCCGAGATATAGGTCAAAACGAGGACCTGGATGATCCTTGAATGTTTCTGAGCAATATTGGTATCAAATGAAAGGTTTTGAGCAAGGCTTCTACATGGAGTTCTACTCTTCATGATTCCTAGGTCGGGTCCCGAGATATGGGTCAAAACGAGGACCCGGACGATCTTGCATGTTTCTGAGCAATTTTGGTATCTAATGAAAGGTTTTGAGCTGGCCTTCTATAGAGAGCTCTATTATTTATGATTCCTAGCTCGGGTCTAGAGATACGGGTCAAGGCGGATAATCCTGCAAGTTTCTAAGAAAGGTTGGTATTAAATGAAAGATTTGAGCAGGCCTCCTACACGGAGCTCTACTCCTTATGATTCCTAGGTCGGCTCCCGAGATATGGGTCAAAACGAGGACCTGGATGATCCTTGCATGTTTTTAAGCAATATTGGTATTAAATGAAAGGTTTTGAGCAGGAGCTACGGAGCTCCGAGATATTGGTCGAACGTGGACCCAAATGATCTTGCATGTTTCTGAGCAAAACAAAACCAAACAAATCAAAATCAGAAATCAAAAATTAAAAATCAAAAATCAAAAATCAAAAACCAAACACCAAAACAAACAAAAAAACAAAATGTAGCAGTGACAATGACAAAAAAAAATTATAACAAGTAAGGAAGCCTAAGTTCGAGTGGAATCGAACATTAGATACTCAGCTGTATGCTTTCATTGTTTGTTTGCGTTTGATGGAAACACGGTGTAGGTACTTTATATAAAGCAAGTGCTGGATAAAGTGGGCGTAGCCGCGCCCATTTTCAAAATTTTTATCAGTCATCCAACTAAGCATATTAATATTATTCTTTGTGCAAAATTTCATTCCTTTATGACTTCTAGTTACATAAACCGATTTCAATAAATTTTTGCGTGGCTATTAACACAAGTTATAAAAGTGTATAAACCAAGTTTCGTCATAATATCTCAATTATTTGTCGAGTTATAGGCTAAGAAATCTCGTATATCCCTTTGTGTAAAAAGAGGCGGTGCCACGCCCATTTTCCAAAATTTTTCTATTTGTTGTTTCCGGTCTATTGTAGAAATCATACCACAAAATTTCAATGAATCATCTTTACATTTGACAAAGATATCGCTTAAAATGTTTTTATTAGGTCACTTTATAATACCCATATATAAAAATGGGCGTGGTCGTCAACCGATTTCGCTAAAATTTTCAACATGTATTACCACAAGTAATATAAGTGTACACACCAAGTTTCGTCATTATATATCAATTATTTGTCGAGTTATGGGCTCAGAAATCTCGTATAATCCAGCTTCTAAAAAGAGGCGGTGCCACGCCCATTTTCCAAAATTTTTGTGTATTTGGTTGTATGTCCGCAGGTGGACTCCTGGCATAAAATTACAATGATATATCTTTATATTTGACAGAGATATCGCTTAAAATGTTTTTATTAGGTCACTTTATAATACCCATATATAAAAGTGGGCGTGGCCGTCAACCGATTTTGACAATTTTTCGTCCAAACATTTGCCTAAGTAAGTATATCACGCGTACCAAATTTCATCGATATATCTTCAACAGTTTCTGAGTTATGACTCATAAAGCTTTCAATGTTTGCTCCTTAATAAGTGGGCGTGGCACCGCCCATTTTCCAAAATTCCATCAAATTTCTTCTTAGGTGCCTGAGCCCAACACGTGGGTAAAATTTCATCACTCTAGCTATATTAGTGGCTGAGATACCAAATTTCCGATTTTTTCTATATAGGAAAAGGGGGCGCGGTCATGGTCCGATTTCGCCCATTTTCAATACCAACCGTCCCAGTGTCGATACCAACTTGCATTTCAAATTTCATCAAAATATCTCAATTTTTGCGCGAGTTAGAGTGTTTACAGACGGACGGACGGACAGACGGACAGACGGACAGACGGACGGACGGACGGACGGACGGACATGGCTCAATCGATTTCTCTTTTCACCCTGATCATTTTGATATATATAAGTCTATATCTATCTCGATTATTTCATTCTGTTACAATCCACCGTTATGTGATTAAAACTATAATACTCTGTGTACTAGTACAGCTGAGTATAAAAACGACAGTCGCGTTGTAATCCATAGAAAACCAGGGGAAAAAGAATAAAGCAAAGGGAATAAAAATCCGATTTCGAAACTGTTTACACATCAATGTTACTCACGCTTTCTTTTTTTTATGAAAATCACAGGGAACGTTCAGGGAGGCCTGATAAACGAATATATATTTAATTTTTCACTTAAATATTGGGATCCGTACGATAAGTCGAAAAAAAAAATGTCGAATCTTAAAAGACCGAATTGAAAAAAGCCTTATTATACCGAATACATTTTTGACCAAATTAAAAAATCTCGAAATGAGGAAAATGACCGAAAAAGGCAGAAATTTGTATACTTACATTTTTATCGCCGCCGCTGAATGGTGTACTACGCAGAAGGACATCACCGTGGCGGTAGCCACGGTTAGGGCACACGTCCGGACGGATGGCGTAGCCCAGGGTTATTTTTTATAAGCGCGGCCGAAGACCGCCCACGCAGAAAAGTGTTCTGCGCAAAAGCACTGTGGACCGGGCCATAGATATTACTCCGGAAAGAATTCCTTCCCAAAAGTGGGGTAAAAAGTGAAAATTTGGAAGCAAAAATCGCGATTTTGCTTCGCACTAGTACATACTCGAGTGATTTGGTATCCTGGCTCCCTTTTATTTGGGATTATATCACTCCCACATAGGTGACATAATCCCAAGTAAATAAATTGGGTTTATGCCACTTGGGATAAAATCACGGCACCTTTGGATAGTGGTCTTTCATTTTTGGTGGGAATTATTCCGCCCACAAAAGTTTTAATTTTAATGAATTTGATAATTTATGTCCTATTGTACTGAGTTCAATGAATTTTATGTTAATTTATATTCTTTTTTATAAAAAGTATAAAAAATAATAATTAAAATAATTTAGTTTGATGTTAATTTGTATTCTTAAAAAATATAAAAAATGAATATTTGTATGAAAATATTAAATTTATTTATATTGAAATTTTGTAAAACGGGAAGTAAGTATTAACAAGTAAGGAAGCCTAAGTTCGAGTGGAATCGAACATTAGATACTCAGCTGTATGCTTTAATTGTTTGTTTGCCTTTGTTCGATATAGGGTGTATTTTATATGACACGAGTGCCGCATAAAGTGGGCGCAGCCACGCCTATTTTCAAAATTTGTATCAATCATCCAACTAAGCATATAAATATTATTGTTAGAGCAAAATTGCATCCCTCTATGACTTTTAGTTACAAAGATGTCACGTTACAAATTCCAAAAGGGTGTTCCAGAAATATCTTTGTTAAAAAGTAGGCGTGGTCATAAACCGATTTCAATAAATTTTTGTATGTCTATTAACACAAATCATAAAAGTGTATAAACCAAGTTTCATCATAATATCTCAATTATTTGTCGAGTTATGGTCTCCGAAATCTCGTAGATTCCTTTGTCTAAAAATAGGCGGTGCCACGCCCATTTTCCAAACTTTTTTTATTTTTTGTTTTCGGTCTATCGTGAAATTCATGTCACAAAATTTCAATGAATTATCTTTATATTTGACAGAGATATTGCCTAAAATGTTTTTATTAGGTCACTTTATAATACCCATATATAAAAGTGGGCGTGGTCGTCAACCGATTTTAGTAATTTTTCGTCCACATATTTGCCTAAGTAAATATATTACGCGTTCCAAATTTCATCGATATATCTTTAACGGTTTCTGAGTTATGGCTTATAAAACTTTAAATATTTGCCCCTTAATAAGTGGGCGTGGCACCACCCATTTTCCAAAATTTTTATGTTTTTTGTTTTGTGCCCGTAGTTAGACTCCTGCCACAAAATTTCAGTGATAGATCTTTATATTTGACAGAGATATCGCTTAAAATGTTTTTATTGGGCCCCTTTATAGTTCCCATATATAAAAGTGGGCCTGGCCGTCAATCGATTTTGACAATTTTCCGTCAAAACATTTGTCTAAGTAAGAAAACCACGCATACCAAATTTCATCGATATATCTTCAACGGTTTCAGAGTTATGACATATAAAACTTTCAATGTTTGTCCCTTAATAAGTGGGCGTGGCACCGCCCATTTTCTAAAATTTCATCAAATTTCATCATAAGGGCCTGAGCTCAATACGTGGGTCAAATTTCATCGCTCCAGCTATATTAGTGGCTGAGATACCAAATTTCCGATTTTTTCTATATAGGAAAAGTGGGCGTGATCATGGTCCGATTTCGCCCATTTTCAATACCAACTGTGCCAGTCTCGATACCAACCTGCATTCCAAATTTCATCAAAATATCTCAATTTTTGCGCGAGTTAGAGTGCGTACGGTCGGACGGACGGACATGGCTCAATCAATTTCTCTTTGCACCCTGATCATTTTGATATATATAAGTCCATATCTATCTCGATTATTTCATTACGTTACAATCCACCGTTATGAAATCAAAACTATAATACTCTATGTATTAGTACAGCTGAGTATAAAAAGAGAAATAAAATAAAATAACATATATCCATATATCCAATTACGTATACCAGTGAAAGAACTTATTACTTGTAACAGCTTATATTTCCAATTTTAGCAGCGATTTTATAATACACTAGCAAATACCCGTCCCGCTTCGCAGCGACGAAAAAACTTATGTTTTACCTTTACCTTTACCTTTACCTTTACCTTTACCTTTACCTTTACCTTTACCTTTACTTTTACCTTTACATTTACCTTTACCTTTACCTTTACCTTTACCTTTACCTTTACCTTTACCTTTACTTTTAACTTTACCTTTACCTTTATCTTTACCTTTACCTTTACCTTTACCTTTACCTTTACCTTTACCTTTACCTTTACCTTTACCTTTACCTTTACCTTTAACTTTACCTTTACCTTTACCTTTACCTTTACCTTTAAATTTACCTTTAAATTTACCTTTACCTTTACCTTTACCTTTACCTTTACCTTTTCCTTTACCTTTACTTTTACCTTTACCTTTACCTTTACCTTTACCTTTACCTTTACCTTTACCTTTACCTTTACCTTTACCTTTACCTTTACCTTTACCTTTACCTTTACCTTTACCTTTACCTTTACCTTTACCTTTACCTTTACCTTTACCTTTACCTTTACCTTTACCTTTACCTTTACCTTTACCTTTACCTTTACCTTTACCTTTACCTTTACCTTTACCTTTACCTTTACCTTTACCTTTAACTTTACCTTTACCTTTACCTTTACCTTTACCTTTACCTTTACCTTTACCTTTACCTTTACCTTTACCTTTACCTTTACCTTTACCTTTACCTTTACCTTTACCTTTACATTTATCTTTACATTACCGAGATCATCCATCACCATCTGGGCCCGCTATTTGAGCCATTTCTGGGAAAGCTGTAGGCACGGTGAGAGGACGCAATATGTGGGAGTATTAGTATGTTACGCTCAAAAATTCTTATGTGTTGGTTATATTGCACTGGAAAAAATGTATACGTTGTATAAGTTAACAGATAAATCTTGACGTGGTCGACATAACTTGAATTTGATAGGAAAACATATATATCTTATGTTTTGTGTCTACTTGAACTTTTTTTCAAGTTTTTTGGAGAGGGTGATTTTTTTTTTTGAAAATTAAAAACGGACGGACGGACATGGCTCAATCGATTTCTCTTTTCACCCTGATCATTTTGATATATATAAGTCTATATCTATCTCGATTATTTCATTCTGTTACAATCCACCGTTATGTGATTAAAACTATAATACTCTGTGTACTAGTACAGCTGAGTATAAAAACGACAGTCGCGTTGTAATCCATAGAAAACCAGGGGAAAAAGAATAAAGCAAAGGGAATAAAAATCCGATTTCGAAACTGTTTACACATCAATGTTACTCACGCTTTTTTGTTTTTATGAAAATCACAGGGAACGTTCAGGGAGGCCTGATAAACGAATATATATTTAATTTTTCACTTAAATATTGGATCCGTACGATAAGTCGAAAAAAAAAATGTCGAATCTTAAAAGACCGAATTGAAAAAAGCCTTATTATACCGAATACATTTTTGACCAAATTAAAAAATCTCGAAATGAGGAAAATGACCGAAAAAGGCAGAAATTTGTATACTTACATTTTTATCGCCGCCGCTGAATGGTGTACTACGCAGAAGGACATCACCGTGGCGGTAGCCACGGTTAGGGCACACGTCCGGACGGATGGCGTAGCCCAGGGTTATTTTTTATAAGCGCGGCCGAAGACCGCCCACGCAGAAAAGTGTTCTGCGCAAAAGCACTGTGGACCGGGCCATAGATATTACTCCGGAAAGAATTCCTTCCCAAAAGTGGGGTAAAAAGTGAAAATTTGGAAGCAAAAATCGCGATTTTGCTTCGCACTAGTACATACTCGAGTGATTTGGTATTCTGGCTCCCTTTTATTTGGGATTATATCACTCCCACATAGGTGACATAATCCCAAGTAAATAAATTGGGTTTATGCCACTTGGGATTAAATCACGGCACCTTTGGATAGTGGTCTTTCATTTTTGGTGGGAATTATTCCGCCCACAAAAGTTTTAATTTTAATGAATTTGATAATTTATGTCCTATTGTACTGAGTTCAATGAATTTTATGTTAATTTATATTCTTTTTTATAAAAAGTATAAAAAATAATAATTAAAATAATTTAGTTTGATGTTAATTTGTATTCTTAAAAAATATAAAAAATGAATATTTGTATGAAAATATTAAATTTATTTATATTGAAATTTTTGAAAACGGGAAGTAAGTATTAACAAGTAAGGAAGCCTAAGTTCGAGTGGAATCGAACATTAGATACTCAGCTGTATGCTTTAATTGTTTGTTTGCCTTTGTTCGATATAGGGTGTATTTTATATGACACGAGTTCCGCATAAAGTGGGCGCAGCCACACCTATTTTCAAAATTTGTATCAATCATCCAACTAAGCATATAAATATTATTGTTAGAGCAAAATTGCATCCCTCTATGACTTTTAGTTACAAAGATGTCACGTTACAAATTCCAAAAGGGTGTTCCAGAAATATCTTTGTTAAAAAGTAGGCGTGGTCATAAACCGATTTCAATAAATTTTTGTATGTCTATTAACACAAATCATAAAAGTGTATAAACCAAGTTTCATCATAATATCTCAATTATTTGTCGAGTTATGGTCTCCGAAATCTCGTAGATTCCTTTGTCTAAAAATAGGCGGTGCCACGCCCATTTTCCAAACTTTTTTTATTTTTTGTTTTCGGTCTATCGTGAAATTCATGTCACAAAATTTCAATGAATTATCTTTATATTTGACAGAGATATTGCCTAAAATGTTTTTATTAGGTCACTTTATAATACCCATATATAAAAGTGGGCGTGGTCGTCAACCGATTTTAGTAATTTTTTGTCCACATATTTGCCTAAGTAAATATATTACGCGTTCCAAATTTCATCGATATATCTTTAACGGTTTCTGAGTTATGGCTTATAATACTTTAAATATTTGCCCCTTAATAAGTGGGCGTGGCACCACCCATTTTCCAAAATTTTTATGTTTTTTGTTTTGTGTCCGTAGTTAGACTCCTGCCACAAAATTTCAGTGATAGATCTTTATATTTGACAGAGATATCGCTTAAAATGTTTTTATTGGGCCCTTTATAGTTCCCATATATAAAAGTGGGCCTGGCCGTCAATCGATTTTGACAATTTTCCGTCAAAACATTTGTCTAAGTAAGAAAACCACGCATACCAAATTTCATCGATATATCTTCAACTGTTTCAGAGTTATGACATATAAAACTTTCAATGTTTGTCCCTTAATAAGTGGGCGTGGCACCGCCCATTTTCTAAAATTTCATCAAATTTCATCATAAGGGCCTGAGCTCAATACGTGGGTCAAATTTCATCGCTCCAGCTATATTAGTGGCTGAGATACCAAATTTCCGATTTTTTCTATATAGGAAAAGTGGGCGTGATCATGGTCCGATTTCGCCCATTTTCAATACCAACTGTGCCAGTCTCGATACCAACCTGCATTCCAAATTTCATCAAAATATCTCAATTTTTGCGCGAGTTAGAGTGCGTACGGTCGGACGGACGGACATGGCTCAATCAATTTCTCTTTGCACCCTGATCATTTTGATATATATAAGTCCATATCTATCTCGATTATTTCATTATGTTACAATCCACCGTTATGAAATCAAAACTATAATACTCTATGTATTAGTACAGCTGAGTATAAAAAGAGAAATAAAATAAAATAACATATATCCATATATCCAATTACGTATACCAGTGAAAGAACTTATTACTTGTAACAGCTTATATTTCCAATTTTAGCAGCGATTTTATAATACACTAGCAAATACAAGTCCCGCTTCGCAGCGACGAAAAAACTTATGTTTTACCTTTACCTTTACCTTTACCTTTACCTTTACCTTTACCTTTACCTTTACCTTTACCTTTACCTTTACCTTTACCTTTACCTTTACCTTTACCTTTACCTTTACCTTTACCTTTACTTTTACCTTTACCTTTACCTTTACCTTTACCTTTACCTTTACCTTTACCTTTAACTTTACCTTTGCCTTTACCTTTACCTTTACCTTTACCTTTACCTTTACCTTTACCTTTACCTTTACCTTTACCTTTACCTTTACCTTTACCTTTACCTTTACCTTTACCTTTACCTTTACCTTTACCTTTACCTTTACCTTTACCTTTACCTTTACTTTTACCTTTACCTTTACCTTTACCTTTACCTTTACCTTTACCTTTACCTTTACCTTTACCTTTACCTTTACCTTTACCTTTACCTTTAGCTTTACCTTTACCTTTACCTTTACCTTTACCTTTACCTTTACCTTTACCTTTACCTTTACCTTTACCTTTACCTTTACCTTTACCTTTACCTTTACCTTTACCTTTACCTTTACCTTTACCTTTACCTTTACCTTTACCTTTACCTTTACCTTTACCTTTACCTTTACCTTTACCTTTAACTTTACCTTTACCTTTACCTTTACCTTTACCTTTACCTTTACCTTTACCTTTACCTTTACCTTTACCTTTACATTTACCTTTACATTTATCTTTACATTACCGAGATCATCCATCACCATCTGGGCCCGCTATTTGAGCCATTTCTGGGAAAGCTGTAGGCACGGTGAGAGGACGCAATATGTGGGAGTATTAGTATGTTACGCTCAAAAATTCTTATGTGTTGGTTATATTGCACTGGAAAAAATGTATACGTTGTATAAGTTAACAGATAAATTTTGACGTGGTCGACATAACTTGAATTTGATAGGAAAACATATATATCTTATGTTTTGTGTCTACTTGAACTTTTTTTCAAGTTTTTTGGAGAGGGTGATTTTTTTTTTTGAAAATTAAAAATTTTTTTTTTGTTTTTTAAATTCATATGTGGGTTTTTACCGAAATCAAGCTAATGTGCTTCGATCAAGCACATTTTCGGAATTCAATATGTACCTATTTATCTGTTGTATAACTTAACAGTTAAATTATGAAGGTGGCTTAACTTAGATATTAATAAACAAGTAAGGAAGCCTAAGTTCGAGTGGAATCGAACATTAGATACTCAGCTGTATGCTTTCATTGTTTGTTTGCGTTTGATGGAATTACGGTGTATTTTTTATAAAGCGAGTGCTGCATAAAGTGGGCGTAGCCACGCACATTTTCAACATTGTTATCAGTCATCCAACTAAGCATACGAATATTATTCTTTGTGCAAACTTTCATTCCTTTATGACTTCTAGTTACAAAGATGTCACGTTACAAATTCCCAAAGGGCGTTCCAGAAATATCTTTGTTAAAAAGTAGGCGTGGTCATAAACCGATTTCAATAAATTTCTGCGTGTCTATTAACACAAGTTGTAAAAGTGTATAAACCAAGTTTCGTCATAATATCTCAATTATTTGTCGAGTTATAGGCTAAGAAATCTCGTATATTCCTTTCAAAATTGTTCTGTTTTTTGTTTCCGGTCTATTGTGGAACTAATGCCACAAAATTTCAATTACTTCTCTTTATATTTGACAAAGATATCGCTTAAAATGTTTTTATTGGGTCACTTTATAATACCCATATATAAAAGTGGGCGTGGTCGTCAACCGATTATGTAAATTTTTCGTCCAAACATTTGTCTAAGTAAGTAAATCACGCGTACCAAATTTCATCGATATATCTTCAATGGTTTCTGAGTTATGACATATAAAACTTTCAATGTTTGACCCTTAATAAGTGGGCGTGGCACCGCCAATTTTCCAAAATTTTATCAAAGTTCTTCATAGGGGCCGGAGCTCAACACGTGGGTAAAATTGCATCGCTCCAGCTATATTAATGGCTGAGATACCAAATTTCCGATTTTTTCTATATAGGAAAAGTGGGCGTGATCATGGTCCGATTTCGCCCATTTTCAATACCAACCGTCCCAGTCTCGATACCAACTTGCATTTCAAATTTCATCAAAATATCTAAATTTTTGCCCGAGTTAGAGTGTTTACAGACGGACGGACGGACGGACATAGCTCAATCGATTTCTCTTTTCACCCTCATCATTTTGATATATATAAGTCTATATCTATCTCGATTATTTCATTCTGTTACAATCCACCGTTATGTGATTAAAACTATAATACTCTGTGTACTAGTACAGCTGAGTATAAAAAAACATATGTGTATGATTTGTGCTTAGTTTTTCGTAAGTTGTTTATCAATAAATAAATAACTTTTTTTTAATTAAAATATGAGTTTTCAACGAAATAAAGCGAGTGCTTCAAGCACTATGAATTTAAGTAAGTTCTGTAATACAAAAAGTATCTGTTGTAGGTATAGCTTAACAGATAAAGATACCTAAATATTAATAGAAATTTTTTGATTTTTTTTTTACTTTTTTGTCAATAATTAAAAATAATTTTTTTTTTAAATTCAAATGTTGGTGTTCAGAAAAATAAAGCTAACGTACTTCGTGTACTATGAATATTCAAAATAAGTTAGGTAATTCAAAAAAGAAAGTAGCATACCTTTGTATATGTAATTTTTACGTGATCGTATTAAACTTTTCCTTAGAAGAGCATGTATTCATTATTTAAGTTTTTTACATTTTGAAATTCATATTAATTTTTTGATGAAATATAAGCTAATAATGTGATGATAATGATAATTACAAACTAAAGAAAGGTTAAAAAGTTAACTATTTACATAAATTATGAAACTCTAATAATTTTTGAATTTGAATTTCCTTATCGTAGCACTTTATTTTGAGCAATGTTTCCAAGTGCTTGTCCGTTAGCTGGCTTCAATGTTTGCATTTTATGAGAGACATTGACGAAAATGTAGACTCACATATATATGTTGTCGAAAATATTCGTTAGGGCAAATATCTTTCCAAAAAGGAATGCCGGTTTCGAATGGAATAGCTAAATCTTCCCTCATTGCTAATAGCTCATCTTGAATATTTATAAGTACATTCTCCCTGCAAAACTAGATCTAAATTATTTATTTGCAATGTAATATCTGCAAGAAAAGCTAGCTGTAATAAAAATTCGGGACATCTAATGGTATTAGTTATTTGAGCATCCTTTGGAAGAGCCTCGGACTCTAAAAAACGTGCTATTTCTTCTCTAAGACAAAATAAACGATCTAAACTTTTTCCCCGACTGAGCCATCTGACTTCTGTAAATTGTAACACATCCTTGTATTCTGAATCTCTTTCATTCAAAAACGCTACCAGATTCCTATGTCTAAGAGCGTTGTGTCCACCTTTCAAACGATTTATTATTTGCACAGCAGTTTTCATTACTTCGACAAGGCCAATTGATTTTGCAAAAGGAGCTTGTTGGTGTATAATACAATGAAACGTGGGAACATTTATTTCGGCTTTAATTAATTGCCCTACAAAACCTCGCTTACGGCTAACCAAAACAGATGCTCCGTCTGTACATATAGCTGACAGCTTCTCTTTGCCTACTATTGATAAAATATTGCGCTCGAAAGATTCGGAAATTTTTTTCCCAGTAACATTGCCATACATTGATTGCAGATTTAAAATCTCTTCAGATGCATTAAAAAAGTTGTCAACTGATCTTATGCATACAATCATCTGGCTCTTGTCGCAAATGTCGAGGTTTTCATCAAAGCAAACCGATACATATTTAGCATTTTCTATTCGTTCTTTGGTCTCCGCTTGAAAGAAATTCCCAATAATTTCACATCTTCGAGTCATAGTTCTGGCTGACAACTGAAGACCATTTATTATTTCAGTCATTTGCTTCCCTACGCTTGCGAAAAACGGAAATATTGCAAGGCACATTTCTTAAAAAAAAAAACCATCCTCAAAAGGCCTACCTTTCTTTGCTAACGCTAAAGCTATTGCCTATGTTGCCTTCAGTTGACTGTCTGCCAAATCATTATAGTCATCATGCTTTGTATTCAATAATTTACTATATATAATAATACAATGGCGCTTTTTTATAACTCTGACGAGTTTTATGGCCGAGCTTCTCTCCCAATTGGAGTTGTGCTCCTTTTTGTTTTTCCTACTAATTGGGTGGACCTACAGTTTTATGCCGGCTCCGAACGGCGAATGTATTTTTTGTGAGAAGCTTTTTCATGGCAGAAATACACTCGGAGGGTATGCCGCCCACTGCCGGGAGGTGACCGCTGCTCTTAAAAAACCCAATAATTGGATTTTTACTAATTAGAAAAATTTTTTGGTGTTTGCTCCGACTGGGGTTTGAAGCCGAGACCTCAGGCATAGCAGGCGAGCACTCTACCCACTGCACCACAGCGGCCACAATAATTTACTATATTTTATCCTAAAACAGTCTTTAAGCTTAGCAATCAACTGATCTCTCTCTACTCCTCTTACTAACTGGAGATCAGGATGACGAGCGTCATAATGGCGCTTAAGATGAAATAAGTCTTTGCATTTTAAAACTTGGCTGCATACAAGACACTCATCATCATTAAAAATATTTAGACAAAAAAAGAAATCGTTTTCAAACACAATCCTGATCAATAAAATATAATTTGCATTTATTCTCAGTATACCATTAAATAATCAAGCAATGCGGTATCAACCTGCTTCATTTAATGCTTGCATGAACTGACCTGCTCTGCTTGTTGACGCTCGTGTTGTGTACGTGTAATTACGAATTATGTACGTGAGACAGCCGAACATACTTCGACTCCCAGGAAAATATTTGCCGGCCGTTGATATAGATATACAAAATGTATGGAAAATAAATTTTTTTTTTGAATTTTTCGGGAATTTTATTGGATATTCTCCTATTCTGGCCAGAGAACAATCTGAATTGGTGTCAATCATCGAAATCAGTGTAGGCGTTCTTGAGTAATAAGCGTTTGTACTAACGCCACTCTCTTTTATATATATAGATTGATGGCCAGTAGGGTTTTCTTTCATTTCTTGCATTCACATCTTGATAATTTCCCTGCACACTTAGGTGATGAAGGTGATGAATATGGTGAGAGATTTCATCAGAACTTAATAGTTTTTGAATGGCGATATCAAGGATCTTGGAATAAGGATATGATGGGAGATTATAGTTGGGCAATCATACGTGAGACAAATCCAGAAAATTACAAAAGAATAGTCAAAATTACTTAGGTACATTCTCACTATTTATCCTCTCCTTAAAATCGCGAAATGCAATTTCTGTTCAATTAATTTTTATCCTATTCATCGCTGTTTTTAGAGACATTGTGCACTTCAAAACTGATAACAAATGGAAAGAAATAATATTAAATGTTACTCCTTAATAAAGTTTTATAAAGAAACCGAAATTTTTGGGTTAAGGACTTTTAATAACAAGTAAGGAAGCCTAAGTTCGAGTGGAATCGAACATTAGATACTCAGCTGTATGCTTTCATTGTTTGTTTACGTTTGATGGAATCACGGTGTATTTTATATAAAGCGGGCGTAGCCACGCCCATTTTCAACATTTTTGTCAGTCATCCAGCTAAGCATATGAATATTATTCTTTGTGCAAAATTTCATTCCTTTATGACTTCTAGTTACAAAGATGTCACGTCACAAATTCCTAAAGGGTGTTCCAGAAATATCTTTGTTTATTTTATTTTTTTGTTTCCGGTCTATTGCGGAACTCATGCCACAAGATTTCAATGAATTATCTTTATATTTGACAAAGATATCGCTTAAAATGTTTTTATTAGGCCACTTTATAGTTCCCATATATAAAAGTGGGCGTGGTCGTCACCCGATTTGGGCAATTTTCCGTCCAAACATTTGCCTAAGTAAGTAGATCATGCGTACCAAATTTCATCGATGTATCTTCAACGGTTTCTGAGTTATGACTCATAAAACGTTCAATGTTTGCCCCTTAATAAGTGGTCGTGGCACCGCCCATTTTCCAAAATTTTTATGTTTTTTGTTTTATGTCCATAGTTGGACTCATGTGACAAAATTTTAATGATAGATCTCGTGGTCGTCAACCGATTTTTGCAATTTTTTGTCCAAACATTTGCCTAAGTAAGTATATCACGCCTACCAAATTTCACCGATATATCTTCAACGGTTTCTGAGGTATGACTCATAAAACTTTCAATGTTTGCCCCTTAATAAGTGGGCGTGACACCGCCCATTTTCCAAAATTTTGTGTTTTTTATTTTATGTCCATAGATGGACTCATGCGACATAATTTCAGTGATAGATCTTTATATTTGACAGTGATATGGCTTAAAATGTTTTTATTAGGTCACTTTATAATACACATATATAAAAGTGGGCGTGGCCGTCAACCGATTTTAACTATTTTCCGTTCAAATGTTTGCCTAAGTAAGTAATTCACGCATACCAAATTTCATCGATATATCTTTAATGGTTTCTGAGTTATGACATATAAAACTTTCAATGTTTGACCCTTAATAAGTGGGCGTGGCACCGCCCATTTTCCAAAATTTCATCAAATTTCTTCATTGCTGAGCTCAGACACGTGGGTAAAATTTCATCACTCCAGCTATATTAGTGACTGAGATACCAAATTTCCGATTTTTTCTATATAGGAAAAGTGGGCGTGGTCATGGTCCGATTTTGTCCATTTTCAATACCAAACGTCCCAGTCTCGATACCAACTTGTATTTCAAATTTCATCAAAATATCTCAATTGTTGCGCTAGTTAGAGTGTTTACAGACGGACGGACAGACGGACGGACGGACGGACATAGCTCAATCGATTTCTCTTTTCACCGTGATCATTTTGATATATATAAGTCTATATCTATCTCGATTATTTCATTCTGTTACAATCCACCGTTATGTGATTAAAACTATAATAGTCTGTGTACTAGTACAGCTGGGTATAAAAAAAATTATAAAAAACCTTCTCCTGAACATTTTTGAATTCCGGCGCATACGGCTCGATAAGTATATGCAAAAAAATGTTAAACGAAAGATTCAATAATGTATAATAAACATGGAAAATTGCAATACCCGCTTTCCATTCCACCAGATCGCAGGCATACCGGCGTACCTTTTAGTATAATTACAAACATACATACATATGTATATAAGCTAAGATCACACGATTTGTACATTTGACTAAAAATTTGCCAAATTCATAGGAAAATCGTGTGAACGGTAAATTTCAATTGACACAAATCACAAAACTCAAATATTTAGCCTCTTGTGGGAAATCAAATACAGCCCTTGTAGCCAAGTCCTGTAAACACAAATGTGATACAGAAGGTAAATGAAAATTATGAAAATGGACAAGTAAAATAAGTAATCCTTGTTAAATTATCTATAAAACCAATGTTTCAAAAGAACGGGGGATTTACAAGAACTATTTTTAAAATATTTTTTTTGTGACGACCTGCTATATTTTATATGAAAAAAAAATTTTATTTTTTTTGAAATAAGATGGAGTAGCTGGGTATGATTGAAAGTGTATTTTGAACGGAATGAATTTTAAACGTTGTATCTTATGGCCTTTCATGCGCCGATCCTGAAAACGAGCTCCATTTTGCGACAAAAATTATTAACAATTTTAAGGCCGAATAAAATACACGGATCAAACGCATTTATACGAACAAACAAAATCAGAAATATGTCTTACCTGCATTGCGCGTTTTAGGTAAAACAACAATTTTATATTTTTTATATATTTATGTATACATACATATAAATATACATATATTTTATTTCATCACATTTATTTCTGTGGTATTTTCATATAAAGAAAAAGGCTTTGCGACTATTTCATTTCTTGGCAGTGGAACTATACAGTGGAGTTTTAATACCCGAGATATTGGGGTTTGAATATGTACGTGATTTACCTAATTCATGAAAAAATTTACAGACCACATCTCCGAAAAAATAAATTTAAATTAAATCCCCGTATACGTGTAAGCTTATTTCACGTGGAGAACCTATAAACCGAGTTTCAAGAAAATCGGAGGTGTAAGGTTACAATAGGTGTCCGATTTGTAAAAGAAAGACTCCTATATGACACTACGTTTTTTTCCTGGTATTCTACAAGGTTTTCTATGTGAAGGAGATGGTTAAACACAGTTTTGAGTTGGTGCAAGCGAGCACGCTCTATTGAAAAAACCAAACGAAATACCAACAAAATACCATCTAGGCGGTTAAAAACAAACGATCCAGCTTGTATTTTGGTAGGTTTTTTTGGCATTCGGCAGTTTTTTCTGACAATTATTTCAATTTGACAACTATAAAATAAATTATATTTAAAATAAAAAATATATGGAAATACAACTTTTAAAGAATTTTAAGAAAAATTATACGGCGCACTGGTTTCTCTTTATAACATGGAATACACAGCTATCCTACCATTTGAGTTTCATAATTTTTTTATTTCAGTAATTTAACTTTCAAATTTCGAAAAAAATTAATTTTTGAAATATTATTTTCATTTAGTTTGAAGTTTAATGTCAATGAAATTGTTTTTGAGGGAGTATTTGTCTCTTGAGTTGAATTTTTTGAAGTGGGCCACCTAAAATTTTTTCGACGGCCATGTATTTTAATGAAAGTGGGTAGTATGGCACACACCGCTTAAACAAAAATACGTATTTAACAATTTTTCGAAATTCGAATTATTTTCAAAGTTATAGCTATCAACACTTTTCGAAGTTCCTCAGTTTTTACCGATTTTCTCACGATTGGTCAAACCGATTTTGCTAAATTTTGACATACATATAAAAGATGATATCTTCTAGCAAACTGCATTTCTTATTTTTGCAAATAATTTTTTTTGCAAACATTATTCGCAATTTTTATGTTCTGGACCACGGTCGGATCGCGCATTTGTATGATGTTGTTGGGCATTCCATTAGTAACTATTAGCAAAAAAAAATTTTTGGGGCACTTTAAAGGCGCGGGAGTTATTTACTTTTCTACACTTGTTATTTTTGTATGCAATTTTTTTTGTTACTTACTGAGTACTACGAATAATGAATTAAAGCATGCATAACTCCCGCTCCCTTAAAGTGCCCCAAAAAATTTTTTTTTGCTAATAGTTACTAATGGAATGCCCAACAACATCATACAAAAGCGCCATCCGACCGTGGTCCAGAACATAAAAATTGCGAATAATGTTTGAAAAAAAAATTATTTGCAACAAGTAAGGAAGCCTAAGTTCGAGTGCAATCGAACATTAGATACTCAGCTGTATGCTTTCATTGTTTGTTTGCGTTTGTTCGATATAGGGTGTATTTTATATGAAACGAGTGCTGCATAAACAGGGCGCAGCCACGCCCATTTTCAAAATTTATATCAATCATCCAAATAAGCATACAAATATTATTGTTAGTGCAAAATTTCATCCCTCTATGACTTTTAGTTACAAAGACTTCACGTTACAAATTCCAAAAGGGTGTTCCAGAAATATCTTTGTTAAAAAGTAGGCGTGGTCATAAACCGATTTCAATACATTTTTGCGTGTCTATTAACACATGTTATAAAAGTGTATAAACCAAGTTTCGTCATAATATCTCAATTATTTGTCGAGTTAAAGGCTAAGAAATCTCATATATCCCTTTGTCTAAAAAGAGGCGGTGCCACGCCCATTTTCCAAACTTTTTTATTTTTTGTTTCCGGTCTATTGTAAAACTCATGTCACAAAATTTCAATGAATTATCTTTATATTTCACATAGATATCGCTTAAAATGGTTTTATTAGGTCACTTTATAATACACATATATAAAAGTGGGCGCGGTCGTCAACCGATTTTGGTAATTTTTCGTCCACACATTTGGCTAAGTAAATATATCACGCGTACCAGATTTCATCGATATATCTTTAACGGTTTCTGAGTTATGGCTTATTAAACTTTCAATATTCGCTCCTTAATAAGTGGGCGTGGCACCGCCCATTTTCCAAAATTTTTGTAGTTTTTGTTTTATGTCCATAGTTGGACTCCTGCCACAAAATCTCAGTGATTGATCTTTATATTTGACAGAGATATCGCTTAAAATGTTTTTATTAGGCCCCCTTATATTTCCTATATATAAAAGTGGGCGTGGCCGTCAACCGATTTTGATAATTTTTCGCCAAAACATTTGACTAAGTAATTATATTACGCGTACCGAATTTCATCGATATATCTTCAACGGTTTCTGAGTTATGACTCATAAAACTTTCAATGTCTGCCCCTTAATAAGTGGGCGTGGCACCGCCCATATTCCAAAATTTTTGTGTTTTTTGTTTTATGTCCATAGTTGGACTCATGCGACAAAATTTCAATGATAGATCTTTATATTTGACAGAGATATCGCTTAAAATGGTTTTATTAGGTCACTTTATAATACACATATATAAAAGTGGGCGTGGCCGTAAACCGATTTTGATAATTTTTCGTCAAAACATTTGTCTATGTAAGCAAATTACGCGTACCAAATTTCATCGATATATCTTCAACGGTTTCTGAGTTATGACATATAAAACTTTCAATGTTTGACCCTTAATAAGTGGGCGTGGCACCGCCCATTTTCCAAAACTTCATCAAATTTCTTCATAAGGGCCCGAGCTCAATACGTGGGTAAAATTTTAAAACTCTAGCTATATTAGTGGCTGAGATACCAAATTTCCGATTTTTTCTATATAGGAAAAGTGGGCGTGGTCATGGTCCGATTTCGCCCATTTTCAATACCAACCGTCCCAGTCTCGATACCAACTTGCGTTCCAAATTTCATCAAAATATCTCAATTTTTGCGCGAGTTAGAGTGTTTACAGACGGACGGACGGACGGACGGACGGACAGACGGACGGACGGACGGACGGACGGACGGACGGACGGACATGGCTCAATCGATTTCTCTTTTCACCCTGATCATTTTGATATATATAAGTCTATATCTATCTCGATTATTTCATTCTGTTACAATCCACCGTTATGTGATTAAAACTATAATACTCTGTGTACTAGTACAGCTGAGTATAAAAATAAGAAATGCAGTTTGATAGAAGATATCATCTTTTATATATATGTCAAAATTTAGCAAAATCGGTTTGACCAATCGTGAGAAAATCGGCAAAAACTGAGGAACTTCGAAAAGTGTTGATAGCTATAACTTTGAAAATAATTCGAATTTCGAAAAACTGGGCCAAACGTATTTTTTTTTTTGTTGTTGTGAACTATACAAAAAAGTTTCAGAAAGATAGTACAACTTCGAAAAAAAGTGGCCCACTTCAGAAAATTCAACTCTCTTTTCAACCTACGGAATAATTGTTTTTGTATTTTGACTTTCGGTGGATTTTTCAAACCGACTATACCAGAGAAAAACGTAGTGTCATATAGGCAGAAAAAGAATTTTTTAACGTTTAGCTAGAAAAAATTATGAAGAATTTTTTATTCCTCATTGATATAATTTTGTATAATGAATAAATTTTTTTCTTATTCACGTTATTCAATTATTATTGCTAGTCACACAAGTACACTTTTTCAAAAAGTGATTTTTCGAATACTTTCCCAAATTAGGAAAGAATATTTACCCGAATCTGAACCGAATATTTTTCCACCGGTTCCGAAACCGAACCTGAATATAAATAAACATGAACCCCTGGTAATAACGCGGTAAGTTTTCGAGCTAATTTAACAAAACTTTGCACGTGACTACATCCTATCGAAATCGATATATGGTTTTGATCCTTTATTTGTTTCTAACTCCGAAAATAGTCATTCCGCGTAAAAACGTACGTAATCGCTTTTATTCAAAATGAATACATAAACAATTTCTTCATATGGTTCTCCCTTTCATTATTGGTACTGTGACGCATATCATCAACCATTGCATTACTACGTCAAAATTCCCAAACCAGTGGAAAATCGCCTTAATTCGCCCTATCGCCAAAATAAAGTCTGCTTCAACACCCTCTGACTTTCGCCCCCTTACCATATTATCCGCTTTATCCAAAGCCTTCGAGTCCCTAATAGCTGAACAAGTTACCGCCCATGTCCAGTACTATAAATTACTGTCGCCTTTCAGCCTGGATTTCGAGCTAAGCACGGTTGTTAAAAATTGTTGACGACATACGCATATCCTTTGACAAAAATCTTTTGACCTTACTCTGCCTTTTGGATTTTTCCAAGGCGTTCAACACAGTTGACCATAACCTACTGTGCTCAAAACTGAAATATTATTTTGGTTTTAGCAAACAATCTTTGGCCGTAATGAAAAGCTATCTATATAATCGCCACCAGCGAGTCATATCAGGGTCCCATATGTCTGATCTCTGTAAGATTTCCTCTGGTGTACCACAGGGTTCAATTCTTGGCCCGCTTCTATTTAGTCTGTTTATTAATGATATTTTTATGGTTTGCAAATATGTCAGCATCCATGCCTATACGGATGATATCCAGATGTATATGTCAGGCCATTTCCATGACGCTGACAATTTTTTTTGCAAGTTTAATGCTGATATATCCGCTATAGTGCATTGGGCAGCCAATAACGGGCTCTGTCTTAACCCTAATAAAACATATGTTCTACCAAGTACCAAGAAAAAGTTAGATACAGGAAAACTACCGTCTCTATGCGTTAGTAACCAAAAAATAGCAGTGGTCAATAAAATTACCAATCTTGGCTTTGTGATCAACTCATATAAGCTTAGCTGTTGGTAGAGTGTATGGAGCACTTCGTAATTTACGTCTGTCTGCTGCGTTCACTCCTCTCAACAAACCGTAAACTAGCCGTTCAACTTGTTCTGCTATACTTAACTTACTCTGAGCTTGTCTATAATAAACTTGACTTATGCTCCGCGCACAAGGTTGATGTGGCTTTTAATCATATCACTCGATATGTGTATGGCATTCGTCGATTTGAACACATATCTCGCTGGAGATGCAGCCTTCTGGGATGCCAAATTTTTGATTACTTTAAAGCCAAAAGCTGTATCTTCCTTTATCGCATTATGCTTACTAAAACTCCGTCCTATCTGTACGACAAGTTAATTTTCCCAAAATCTGCTCGACTATATGACCTAATTATACCTTACTGGAATGAATACACTAGACTATTCTTTGTGAACACTATTCGTGTTTGGAACTCTATCCCCAGCGTCTTAAGAAGTAGCATGAACAATGGCAACTATAGAAGTCTCATCCTAAATTATTTTTCTAAAAATACATAAACCTACTTTCCCATCTAAATGTACTTTTTATAAATGTATAATGTGTAATGTATAAATGAATTCTTAGGATTAAGTTAGGTTAAGCTAATTTGTCCCAATAATATAAACTATATGTACCAATATCCTTGTTGTACTTTAAAAGATCTCAAATCTTATTGTACTAATTTATGTCAATAAATATCAATATCAATATCAATATCAATATCAATATCAATATCAATATCAATATCAATATCAATATCAATATCAATATCAATATCAATATCAATATCAATATCAATATCAATATCAATATCAATATCAATATCAATATCAATATCAATATCAATATCAATATCAATATCAATATCAATATCAATATCAATATCAATATCAATATCAATATCAATATCAATATCAATATCAATATCAATATCAATATCAATATCAATATCAATATCAATATCAATATCAATATCAATATCAATATCAATATCAATATCAATATCAATATCAATATCAATATCAATATCAATATCAATATCAATATCAATATCAATATCAATATCAATATCAATATCAATATCAATATCAATATCAATATCAATATCAATATCAATATCAATATACGATTTCGATGTATCTGCAACATTTAATTCACTTTTGTGAAACCAAAATCGAAATTTCACAATGACAATTTTTTTAAGCTCGTTAACACATGTATTCTATTTAATGAATTAGATGAGCTTTATATCATCTTATAGAGAATTAAAAGAAGTATTATCCAGTTTTGAAATCGTGAAAATACATGTACTTATAATGATTTAATACCTATTTTATTCATTTTTGTTTGTTAATTTTTCATAAAATTTTCTTCCAAATAATGCCCAAAAGTATGCTTCTATATTTTTCTTACGACTGTTTTATCATGATTGGTTAAATCGTGTGAACGAATGTGAACAAATTTGCCACTTCACTTCTATGTACAAATGTGTGGCAAATCAAAAGCTAATAAACCCAAAGCAAATCATTTGCACATCGATATCAAAATGGGCAAATGTGGACAAATTTAAATTCGTGTGATCTCGGCTATATGCATTTCATATGTTCATCCTCAACGGAGTGGCACGTGAGTACGACACATGCATGCACAAAGGACTTTTATTTTTTCTCTGCCCGAAATATCCGTCCTTTCGCGACAGAAATTTTTCGCTGCTCAACAAAACCGTCGCTGTCCAACTGTGACGGAAAAAATTGAAAATAAAAGTTTCCCACTGACGGAAACAGCTAGTCTGTAAACAATAAGTGTTATCGGCGTTGCTCAACTGTTATGCTTTTGTGTTTACATGAAACTGTTATTTTAGGACACTTAGAAAAAACTTAACAATTATGTTAGTCTCTGCTTTTATCCCTAAGTAGCTCCGTGCCACCCTTTCATCTTCCTCACTTTCACTTGAACTCAAATAAAAAAGTAAATGCATATCCATATTTAAATTTTAAGTTTTATTTTGCAATATGTACTTATGCAATATGTACATATGTATGTATATCCTTAAATTCGTTTTGTACGGATGTCAAAATTTGTTTATTTTTTGTATTTTGCTTTGCAAAAACAAATATTATATTTAGTACTAGCTGACCCGGCAAACTTCGTTCTGCCCAAAATAGATTTTTTTATTAATTTCATTTCAAAAATTGTTATTACACCGGTATTATTTTTAATAGAAAATTAACGATTTTTCACTACTTCATTATGTATACAACTTCAAAAATATATAATTTTAGTATTCAGTTTAAGGCTGCACGATACAGAACATTTTTAGTTTTCTGTTCCGGATATTTATTTTCACTGAGTATTGGCTATTTTAACTAAGTAAGTAAGAGTATTGATATAGTATACCTCCATAATGGTTTCCTGGCCCCTCCTTCAACCCCTTTAGATATATTCAGCCTCAAAAGTTTAGTACGTATGGGAGGTGCAATGCCCCATTTTTCGAAAAAAAAAAATTTTTTTTTTGGTGAACATGGTATCGTCGTATATCTGCATAGTGATTTATATGTACATGCCATGAACGCTTTTAGGGATATTTAGCCTTAAAAATTAAGAACGCATGGGAGGTTGCACGCCCCATTTTCCCAAAACTACTGTTTTTTTCATAAGCATGCTACTGATATAATTAATCTCCTGATCAATTTTCAGGTCCCAACCTTAAACGCTTTTATAGATATTCAGCTTGAAAAATTAAGTTTGTATGGGAGGTGCCACGCCCCCTTTTCCGATAACCTACACTTTTATGCGCAAAAATTGTTTTGATATCATATAGCTCTGTACCAATTTCGAGGTCCCTGATTTAATATGGAATTGTTATCGTTTATCTCCACAGCAATTTCCAAGTCCCTAGCGTAAACAATTTTAGAGATATTCATCATGAGAAATTAAGTTTGTATGGGAGGTGACACGCCCCCTTTTCTGATAACCCCCAATTTTCTAAGTGAGAAGGGTTTTGATATCACCTACCTCTATACCAATTTTCAGCTCCCTACCTTAAACTGTTTTAGAGATAATCAGCTTTAAAAGTTAAGGTTGTATGGGAGGTGCCACGCCCCCTTTTCTGATAACCCCCACTTTTCTGAGTGAGAAGGGTTTTGATATCACCTACCTCTATACCAATTTTCAGCGCCCTACCTTAAACTGGTTTAGAGATAATCAGCTTTAAAAGTTAAGGTTGTATGGGAGGTGCCACGCCCCCTTTTCTGATAACCCCCACTTTTCTGAGTGAGAAGGGTTTTGATATCACCTACCTCTATACCAATTTTCAGCGCCCTACCTTAAACTGTTTTAGAGATAATCAGCTTTAAAAATTAAGGTTGTATGGGAGGTGCCACGCCCCCTTTTCTGATAACCCCCATTTTTCTGATTGAGAAGGGTTTTGATATCACCTACCTCTATACCAATTTTCAGCGCCCTACCTTGAACTGTTTTAGAGATAATCAGCTTTAAAAATTAAGGTTGTATGGGAGGTGCCACGCTCCCTTTTCTGATAACTCCCACTTTTCTGAGTGAGAAGGGTTTTGATATCACCTACCTCTATACCAATTTCCAGCTCCCTACCTTGAACTGTTTTAGAGATAATCAGCTTTAAAAATTAAGGTTGTATGGGAGGTGCCACGCCCCCCTAATATTTTTTAATTTTCTCTTCGACTACACCTTCGCGGGGTAACAACAAACAAACCCCCCTAAGGAAGTATTTGATTTGGTTCAGCCGTTTTCAAGTTTTAGCGTTACAGTTAAATACCAAATCATTTATATATATATATAGAAGATGTGCCAAATTTCATTATGCATTTTTTTTTTGAAAATATATATGTTTATTTACACAGAAATCACGATAACAAGCAATATCTCGTTTGTAGTTATTCATGTGAAGATCAAATCGCTGAAGCCATGTGCAACACCTACAAAGTGGGGAAGATCAAAGCTGTTCCAGCTCCTGCTCCTGCCAAAAAAACCGTCTACACTCACTCAGCTCCAGTGGCCTATGTAGCGCCAGCTGTTAGCGTCCTTGTCATCAGCCTTGTATACTCACGCTACTCCAGCCAGAAAGACTGTCTATTATGCTCCAAATTGAAAGCTTAGGCAATTATTGCATTTTGCAAATATATTTGTAAATTTTCTTAAATACACATTTGGATAAATATCGATCAGCTGTGCGACCTTTTTGACACTTCTACATCTATTGTGAACTAAGAATGTGTTCCCCAGGGTGGTTATTTCCAAAAAACCATTGTAAACTCGAAAACCAATTACGAT
This sequence comes from Urophora cardui, assembly GCA_960531455.1. Classification (NCBI taxonomy): domain Eukaryota; kingdom Metazoa; phylum Arthropoda; class Insecta; order Diptera; family Tephritidae; genus Urophora; species Urophora cardui. Next base: position 20,604,823 of record OY482675.1, on the reverse strand, counting down.
ACGATAGCTTTTGTATGTGATAATGCCATTTAATAAATGCGTGAGACGTATCACGGAATTATTATTCGTATCGAATTCGATCCGTGATCGTATGTGACGATTCGACCCCAGGATTCTGATGCTAGACGTTCTGGGATGAAGGAAAATTTAATAATTTTCTTCGGGGAAGCTATTTAACCCATGATTTTTATAACTTCGAAAGAAAATAATAATTTTTACTTTCTTTCCCTGAATTTTAGTCTTGAGGGAGGTATTTTCTGGAAGGTGTTTTACCGTAGTCGGTGATTACATCCTTTAAAATCATGTACATTTACTACACCCGCCACACTGCCAGCCGCCAAAAGATATGGATGCATTCAAAAATCCATTGCGCCGTCATTCAAACATCCAGAATTATAAAATTTCGCAATATTTAGGTATCTCGGAAGGCATTAAAAAGTTTAAATGTTAAAACTAATTATAACAATAATTTTAACAACGTAAACTAATACCGGTGTTCTGTAACTGCCTCATCTCAAGCCCCTAAATTTGAGATTTGAGACATGAGACGATTTTTGTGACTTGAGCCAATTTTGGTATTCTGTAAGTCACAGTCACTAAAAAATATTCACCACAGACCATATTGAGACAGTCAGCTGATAGCAGTTCAGTTCCAGTTGGAGATAACAAAATAATTTAACGAAAACTCAGTAATCAATAACATGCGAAAATAAGATTTTAAAATGGATTTAAAAGCAAAAATATTCATTAAAAATATAAAAAGTATATAATTACTGCCAATCTTTTATAAAAACACATATGATTATATTGTTTTATAAGTGTTTTATCTGAACCGATTTTTGCGATGAATTGTATATAATGCAAAAAGGGTACTATCGATAAGTGCCGGTTCCATCACTATGCAATACAATTTATTTACAATCGTTTGAAATGGCTGAACAAGGTTAGTAATGCAAACATATTTTTATTATAATATACCATAATAAATATTTTAACTGTAGGTTCCACACTCGTTAGTAAGGAGCAAATAGATTGCTACCTGGCCTTTGTTGAGAGCCACCCGGAGGTCAGGGCCAACAAAAATGGCCCAACGCGTCCAATAAGAGTGTGCGAATTATGGGACGAGCTGGCAGGACAGCTTAATGCTTTAAGGGGGCCCAAGCGAAGTGGCAGCAAGTGGAAACAGGTATATTAAAGTATTTATAAGCAATATATGTATGTACATTAGGGTAGGGCGATTTGTATGGAGGGAAATTAATCGATACCGCGCCACCGAAATTGGGATTCCTCTCATTTTTCTAAGTAGAAAACTCCTCCACGACATTTGTCTAAAATTAATTTTGATGTTCCGGAATTTGGTGTTTATGAACCAAGACAAATTTTTGAAAATAAAAATTGGGAAAAAATCGACTAAAAAATATCCAGGCCACTATGCACATCGAATGGAAGCAGAATTTTATGCTGAATCCAGATATGAAATCGAAACTAAGATCGGATGATCCGTTTTCGAGATATAGCCTGATTTCCGGTTATGGAGGCTGAATGCCTAAAATCGCATATTTTCGCGATTATCTCTTGTTGTGTACAATACATCTTAATTTTTTTTGCAAACTTCTTAAAGATAAGTGAATACAATATATGAACAGTATTTTAAAATATTAATTTATCTTCCGGTATAGGAAAACTAGAATGCACTATTTTTTCCTTGGCCCAAAAGCGCGGTATGGGTTCTCTAGGTTATAGTCATCCGATACCGATGAATTTCGCCGACACCGCTTTGTGTACAATAAATGCTCTAAATACAAAATTTCAGAATTTTAGCTGCAAAAATTGAGGAGTTATAACAAAAAACGTAGACATATGCTGTTTGGGACTTGTTTTTTTACTTTACTCAACTCTAAAAAAAAAACTCAGGGTTACTCATACGCCATAGTGTACTATTGGAAGCAAAAAACAAATTTCCTATCCTATACCGGAAGATAAATTAATATTTTAAAATACTGTTCATATATTGTATTGACTTATCTTTAAAAAGTTTGCAACAAAAATTAAGATGTATTGTACACAACAAGAGATAATCGCGAAAATATGCGATTTTGGGCATTCAGCCTCCATAACCGGAAATCACGCTATATCTCGAAAACGGATCATCTGATTTTAGTTTCGATTTCATATCTGGATTCAGCATAAAATTCTGCTTCAACTCGATGTGTATATTGGCCTGGATATTTTTTTGTTGATTTTTGCCCAATTTTTATTTTCGAAAATTCGTCTTGGTTCATAAAAACCAAATTCCGGAACATCAAAATTAATTTTAGGCAAATGTCGTGGAGGAGTTTTCTACTCAGAAAAATTAGAGGAATCCAAATTTTGATCGCGCGATATAGGTTAGTAAATCGCCCCACCCTAATGTACATACTTATGTGATGTACGATTACGTAATTTGTTATTGTTTTTCTTTTTCAGACTCAAGTCTCAAGTGCGGTCGAGGGCAAGGAAGGTGAGGGCGGACCGGTTGGTAACTGGCGGAGGGCCCGAGATGACTGGCGACATTTCCCAAACGGAGGCAAGGGCGCTAACCTCCCTCGTAGATGTAGCGGTCAATGGGATGCGCAATATTGGGACCATGGGTCACGAGGTATGTACATATGTATGCAAATGTGGAGTCATAATGTTTGTGGTGTTCTTTTTCATGTGGATTGAAAATTATTACAGCTATCGTGCAAAAGTACTGTCGTGTGCACCAAAACATTATGAGCAAGAATAGAAATTTTACGGGAGCAGGGTTTGGGAAAATTTTCCATTAAGGAACCACGCCGCGAATGAAATTTCTTTTCCCGGGGGTGGAGGGGGGCTCTCACAGATCTCATAATCCGTATAGGAGAATTTACTATCGAGCCATGTGCGCCAAAAAGATGTTTCAACCATGATTTGCGGTTTTAGCTTTTTTAAGGAAAACCCTTGGGCCGGCATTAAAAGACCATGCCCCGAAAAAAATGACTTGCTCAGGGGGGTAGAGGGGCTCTATTAGATCTCAAAACTGAAATCAAGACTTGCCGGAGGCTTATAATTAACGAGATATTTGTTGTTAAATTGGTAAAATTTATCATGTCTATGATATGGGTAAATTTAAATTACTTACTCAGGGGGGTAAATAAGAAATTTTTTTGGGGCGTGGTTTCTTAACCCTAATCACCGAATTTTGAAAAGTTACGTAAAACCGAAAGTGAGACTCTGAGGCTCACCTATAGGGAAATTTTGAAACACATTATTTTGGTATTTGGTTTTACTTTTATTTATGCAGTAATGAATTCAGAAGCATATTTATACATTCTTATAACGGTTTATGACATTTTTATACTCAGCTGTACTAGTACACAGAGTATTATAGTTTTAATCACATAACGGTGGATTGTAACAGAATGAAATAACCGAGATAGATATAGACTTATATATATCAAAATGATCAGGGTGAAAAGAGAAATCGATTGAGCCATGTCCGTCCGTCCGTCCGTCCGTCCGTCCGTCTGTCCGTCCGTCCGTCTGTAAACACTCTAACTCGCGCAAAAATTGAGATATTTTGATGAAATTTGGAATGCAAGTTGGTATCGAGACTGGGACGGTTGGTATTGAAAATGGGCGAAATCGGACCATGACCACGCCCACTTTTCCTATATAGAAAAAATCGGAAATTTGGTATCTCAGTCCCTAATATAGCTGGAGCGATAAAATTTTACCCACATGTTGATCTCAGGCCCCTATGAAGAAATTTTATGAAATTTTGGAAAATGGGCGGTGCCACGCCCACTTATTAAGGGTCAAACATTGAAAGTTTTATGAGTCATAACTCAGAAACCGTTGAAGATATGTCGATGAAATTTGGTACGCGTGATTTACTTACTTAGGCAAATGTTTTGACGGAAAATTGTCAAAATCGGTTGACGGCCACGCCCACTTTTATATATGTGTATTATAAAGTGACCTAATAAAAACATTTTAAGCGATATCTCTGTCAAATATAAAGATCTATCACTGAAATTTTGTGGTATGATTCGAACTATGAACATAAAACGAAAACCACAAAACTTTTGGAAAATGGGCGGAGCCACGCCCACTTATTAAGGGGCAAACATTGAAAGTTTTATGAGTCATAACTCAGAAACCGTTGAAGATATATCGATGAAATTTGGTACGCATGATATATTTACTTAGGCAAATGTGTGGACGAAAAATTACCAAAATCGGTTGACGACCACGCCCACTTTTATATATGTGTATTATAAAGTGGCCTAATAAAAACATTGTAAGCGATATCTTTGTCAAATATAAAGATAATTCATTGAAATTTTGTGACATGAGTTCCACAATAGACCGGAAACATAAAATAGACAAATTTTGGAAAATGGGCGTGGCACCGCCTCCTTTTGGACAAAGGGATATACGAGATTTATTAGCCTTTAACTCGACAAATAATTGAGATATTATGACGAAACTTGGTTTATATACTTTTATAACTTGTGTTAATAAACACGCAAAAATTAATTGAAATCGGTTTATGACCACGCCTACTTTTTAACATATATTTCTGGAATACCCTTTGGGAGTTTGTAACGTGACATCTTTGTAACTAGAAGTCATAAAGGAATTAATTTTTGCACAAAGAATAATACTGATATGCTTAGTTGGATGACTGATAAAAATTTAGAAAATGGGCGTGGCTACGCCCACTTTATGCAGCTTTATATAAAGTACACCGTGTTTCCATCAAACGCAAACAAACAATGAAAGCATACAGCTGAGTATCTAATGTTCGATTCCACTCGAACTTAGGCTTCCTTACTTGTTTAGTATATAAAGATAAAAAGGTAATTCCGTAAAATAGGGGATATTAATGAACTGCAATTTTCACACATTTTTGTAGTTGTTTGAATGTTCATTACAAATGGTTTTATTACATCTGTTATACATTTGTTTTTGTGCATACAATGAGAAAAGCTATGAAAGAAATGAATATGACTAAATTTTTCATATGATCGCCCCTAATATATATTTTCCGCAACCAAATTACAAATTTTTAAAACGCGACGTTCGTGGTAAAATTACTTACGCATAAAGCAGCTCATCTTTCGTTTCTCTATCTGAACGCATCTTTCCCGTAATTTAGAATCTCAGTAAACAGAAAAATGATCAAATGTTAATTGTTTTGAAATTGTTGACTTTGCCGGTCTCCTTAATTTTATGACATCCTATTATATAAAGATCTATTGTGAAATATGGTGTATGGTGAGTTCACAATGTAAAAACTTCACTGGGTAAACCTTGTGAACAACGGATTCAAAATTTAGTTGAATTCTAGAAATGTAAGCTTATTACGATGAAGATACTTAAGGTGAGTCTTTGAGGCTCACTTTCGGTTTTTCGTTACAATTTTATACGATTGCAAAAAAATGGTTAAAATAAATAAATAGCCCAAAGATCATAATTATTTCATAATTTATGAACACAAATGGAGGAATACCCAAAATTTCAGACAAAAAGCTTTTTTGGTTTAGGAATAATTCGCTTTTAAACTTTAAAGTGAGACTGAGAGGCTCACTTTAGAGGATTAGGGTTAATGTAAATCCGGCCCAAGGGTTTTACCTTAAAAAAGCTAAAATCGCAAATCATGGTTGATACATCTTTTTCGCGTATACGGCTCGATAATAAATTCTCCTATACGGACTATACGTACAATAAATAAACATAAACATAACGTTACGTCTACGTCAACTCCAAAATAAAGCAAGCTCGGAAGAAACGTTCGGGGTGTTGATGTAATCGATTAAGGAGAGGAACGAGGAAGAAAAGAAGTATAGGGAGGAAACCCTCAATTGCATGAAAGAATTTTCAAGTGCCATGACTAGCATGGCCACCGCGCGGCTAAATTTTTCCCTAAATATGGGTAGACGCGAATAATTTTAAGACCTAATTATTGAGATGCATTATTAAAAACCAGGTGGCCGCTGTGGTGCAGTGGGTAGAGTGCTCGCCTGCTATGCCAGAGGTCTCGGGTTCAAACCACGGTCCGAGCAAAACACCAAAACAATTTTTCTAATTAGTAAAAATCCAATTATTGGGTTTTTTAAGAGCAGCGGTCACCTCTCGGCAGTGGGCGGCATACCCTCCGAGAGTATTTCTGCCATGAAAAAGCTTCTCACAAAAAATGCATTCGCCGTTCGGAGCCGGCATAAAACTGTAGGTCCACCCAATTAGTAGGAAAAACAAAATGGAGCACACCTCGAATTGGGAGAGAAGCTCGGCCATAAAACTCGTCAGAGTTATAATAGCGCCACTGTATTATATTATTATTATTATTAAAAACCATGCAAATTGTTTTACTAAAAATATCAGAAATTAGACATTAAGTTGTATGAACCAAGTTTAAAAAACTGAGTAAAAGGTCTGAAATCTTAAGCAAAAGCAAAAGCTTCGTTTTTATTAATATGATGACCCATTTGGCCATATTAATAAAAACCATGCGTTTGCTTTTACTTAAGACTTCAGACCTTTTACTCAAATTTTGAACTTTGGTTCATACAAATTTATGTAAAATTTCCGAAATCTTTAGTAAAATCATTTGATTGGTTTTTATTAATACGGTTCATTGTGCTTTCTTGTAATGAAAAAGGTAACCAGAATATTTATAATGAAGTCTGTAAATCTGTTTTGTTTTTTTTTTAGTGAAGCCAATTTTCCTGAATATGTATACTAAAGTCTGTAAGACTGTTTTTTTTATACCTTTCATGAGAATGAAATGGTATTATAACTTAGTGCCAAAAAATTTTTGTCTAAAGTACCAGAAGGAAGCGTGGGGGACCCACCAAAATATATACCGATATGATCAGAATCACGAGCTGAGTCGATTAAGCCATGTCCGTCTGTCCGTCCGTCCGTCTGTGTGAACGCAAACTAGTCCCTCAGTTTTTGAGATATCTGAATGAAATTCGGAATACAGGTATTTTGTTATATGCAGCTGATCATTTGTCGGAACCGGCCGAATCGGACCACTATAACATATAGAAAACAACCGATTATTCAGATATACATGAAATTTTTGGATGTAATTTGTGCATAACTTCCCCATTTAAACAGCTAAGGACATGAAACTTTGAAGTAGACGTACCCATTTTAGCCCAAACAAGGTTACCGAAAATTGTCAAGACCGGACCACTATAACATATAGTTCCACAACATCCGATTATTCAGATATACACATTTTGGTGTATAACTCCTCCATTTTAACAGCTAACGGCCTGAAATTTTGAAGTATTTGTACCCATATGGATCCAAACGGGATTGCCGAAAATTGTTAAGATCGGACCACTATAACATATAGCTCCCATACAACCGATTGTTCAGATATGGACATTTTGGTGTATAACTCCTCCATTTTAACAGCTAACGGCGTGAAATTTTGAAGTATTTGTACCCATATGGGCCCAAACGGGGTTACCGAAAATTGTAAAGATCGGACCATTATAACATATAGCTCCCATACAACCGATTGTTCAGATATGGACATTTTGGTGTATAACTCCTCCATTTTAACAGCTAACGGCGTGAAATTTTGAAGTATTTGTACCCATATGGGCCCAAACGGGGTTACCGAAAATTGTCAAGATCGGACCATTATAACATATAGCTCCCATACAACCGATTGTTCAGATATGAACATTTTGGTGTATAACTCCTCCATTTTAACAGCTAACGGCGTGAAATTTTGAAGTATTTGTACCCATATGGGCCCAAACGGGATTACCGAAAATTTTCAAAATCGGACCATTATAACATATAGCTCCCATACAACCGATTGTTCAGATATGGACATTTTGGTGTATAACTCCTCCATCTAAATAGCCAAGACACCATTTTTTCTAATAAATCTTTCCATAAATAACCCACAGAATTAAAATTATAAATTAAACTTAATCCGGCTATGTACATACATAGGTAACTTTTCATTTCCCCACTCATGAAAGGTATGAAGTCTTCGGTACGGCCGAAGACAGCCGCGCTTTTACTTGTTTATTATTAATTTTACTGAAGTTTGTAAGACTAAATTCGTGCCTATATAATTTTATGTATGTATATTTATGAATTGAATAGAGGCTGCGCATGTGTTCATATCGTTCTTTAAAGTGCATTTTCGCGTAAGAGGTATTTCCATTTTCGCGTAAGGGTCATTTTTGCCAAAAATGAGATTTGCCAACCCTGAGTTCCTGACACTAAGCTCTATCGATCCGTATCAAAACTTTGCAATTCTAACAACAAAAACGCATAATAACAGCAAATTTGCATAATCGCTTACAGCGCCGTAGCCAGGAATTCTTTTCGTGGGGGGTTCATCGTTGTGGATTTTTTTTTTTTTTTTTTTTTGAGAAAAATATATAACCTATTTTGTGCACTAAATAAAAACGTCGCTATAGAAGAAAAAATACGCAATGTGTTTTGTTGAGGAAGAAAGACGCAAACTTTTTTTTCATTTCTATTGAATTTCATTTTCATTTGAAAATTAAAAAATAAACAGCGCAGCAAATGTATAAAAAATAAAAAGTTCTACTGCACTGCAACTGCGCAGCCTTAAGTTTCAAAAAATTATAGTCGGTTGTTGCTGTATTGTGGAAATTTTTACAGCACAGCAAAGGGCAAACATAATTTCTAGTTTTTACAGCACTGTTTTATTGTTTTTTTTTTGTTTTTTTAATTTATGGGAACACAATCGAAATTGCAATGTACAAAAAACAAACCAATTTTAAAAAGCCGCACTGAAAACTAATATTCTGTTTATCTGTGCTTTGCTGTCGACTGATCTGTTTGAAATTACACAGCAAAGCAACAGCACAAATAAACAAACAAATATATTCGACTGTTCTGTGCCGGCGATCTGTTACCTCTCAGTGAAAAGGTTGGTCGCAACCCTTAATTGCGACAATCTACAATTGAATGAATAAATATGCAAACAAATGAGAAATCAAACATATTTACATATATACAAAAAAACCAAACCCAAATCAAGTGTTTTTATACTCAGCTGTACTAGTACACAGAGTATTATAGTTTTAATCACATAACGGTGGATTGTAACAGAGTGAAATAATCGAGATAGATATAGACTTATATATATCAAAATGATCAGGGTGAAAAGAGAAATCGATTGAGCCATGTCCGTCCGTCCGTCCGTCTGTCCGTCCGTCCGTCCGTCCGTCCGTCTGTCCGTCCGTCTGTAAACACTCTAACTCGCGCAAAAATTGAGATATTTTGATGAAATTTGAAATGCAAGTTGGTATCGAGACTGGGACGGTTGGTATTGAAAATGGGCGAAATCGGACCATGACCACGCCCACTTTTCCTATATAGAAAAAATCGGAAATTTGGTATCTCAGTCACTAATATAGCTGGAGCGATGAAATTTTACCCACGTATTGAGCTCAGACCCCTAGGAAGAAATTTGATGAAATTTTGGAAAATGGGCGGTGCGACGCCCACTTATTAAGGGTCAAACCTTGCAAGTTTTATATGTCATAACTCAGAAACCATTGAAGATACATAGACAAAATTTGGTACGCGTGATTTACTTACTTAGGCAAACGTTTGGACGGAAAATAGTTAAAATCGGTTGACGGCCACGCCCACTTTTATATATTTGTATTATAAAGTGACCTAATAAAAACATTTTAAGCCATATCTCTGTCAAATATAAAGATCTATCATTGAAATTTTGTCGCATGAGTCCAACTGTGGACGTAAAACAAAAAACATAAAAATTTTGGAAAATGGGCGGTGCCACGCCCACTTATTAAAGGGCTAACATTGAAAGTTTTATGAGTCATAAATCAGAAACCGTTGAAGATATATCGATGAAATTTGGTACGCGTGATATACTTACTTAGTCAAATATTTGGACCAAAAATTTTCGAAATCGGTTGAGGGCCACGCCCACTTTTATATACGTATATTATAAAGTGACCTAATAAAAACATTTTAAGCGATATCTCTGTCAAATATAAAGATATATCATTGAAATTTTATAGCAGGAGTCCAACTGCGGACATAAAACGAAAAACACAAAAATTTTGGCAAATGGGTGTGGCACCGCCTCTTTTTATAAACAGGAATATACGAGATTTCTGAGCCCATAACTCGACAAATGATTTATATATAATGACTAAACTTCGTGTGTACACTTTTATTACTTGTGGTAATACATGTTGAAAATTTTAGCGAAATCGGTTGAAGACCACGCCCACTTTTATATATGGGTATTATAAAGTGGCCTAATAAAAACATTTTAAGCGATATCTTTGTCAAATGTAAATATAATTCATTGAAATTCTGTGGTATGATTTCTACAATAGACCGGAAACAACAAATAGAAAAATTTTGGAAAATGGGCGTGGCACCGCCTCTTTTTACACAAAGGGATATACGAGATTTCTTAGCCTATAACTCGACAAATAATTGAGATATTATGACGAAACTTGGTTTATACACTTTTATAACATGTGTTAATAGCCACGCAGAAATTTATTGAAATCGGTTTATGACCACGCCTACTTTTTAAGAAAGATATATCTGGAACACTCTTTGGGAATTTGTAACGTGAAGTCTTTGTAACTAGAAGTCATAAAGGAATGAAATTTTGCACAAAGAATAATATTCATATGCTTAGTTGGATGACTGATAAAAATTTAGAAAATGGGCGTGGCTACGCCCACTTTATGCAGCACTCGCTTTATATTAAGTGCACCGTGTTTCCATCAAACGCAAAGAAACAATGAAAGCATACAGCTGAGTATCTAATGTTCGATTCCACTCGAACTTAGGCTTCCTTACTTGTTATAATTAAAATTAGAAAAAGGAAAACAAAACGAAAACATATACATACAAGGTGGCCTTAAAGTGGCACAAAAGTGTACATGGTCCTTACGACCCGTCAAACACGAAACAGTGACCTCAAAAAATAAAATAAATATTAAAAGCAAAAACTAAAATTTGTTAATTAAGTGAAGTTTTTTTTTAAATAAAATTGAACAAATATATACAAAAAGTCATAGAAATATTTTAAAAGTTAGTGGAAGTGTACAACACGAAAAAAATACAAAAGGCACATAGAAATAATAGTGAAAATTCCAAAAAAAAAAAATAAATAAGAAATACAGAGTATAAAATACAATACATAAAAACAATTAAAATTAATTTAAAGAAATATTATTCGAAAAAAAAAAATTTTTTCTTTGGAGTTAAAAAATATGGAAATTAAATAGAAAATTATTATACATACATACCTATATACAAAAAATTTTGAAGAAAGTGGGAATTTTTTTCGATAAAATTAAGTGAACCGAAAAATAAATACACGCGCACTAACAAAAAAAAATGAAATTTAAAAAAAATTTGAAAAAATTGGAAACTAAAAATATTTTTGCCGCAAATATATACATATATCTATATATAAAACAAATAACTACAAAAATCAGATCATAAAAATTGTTGAGAAAAATAAAATACCTACAAAAAGCTACATATACATACATAAAGTGTGCGTGCACTTAAAAGAAAAATCTAACTACGAAAAAAAAGTGGATTGGTCAAAAACGAAAAGTTATACAATTAAACATAAATAAAAAAAAAAAGGAAATTAGTGAAAAAAGGAGTAAAAAAAAATAGTGAAAAAAGGGTGCAAAGTTTTAACTTGAATACCTACGAAACAAAAAGCGCATAAACACATACTCGTACATACATATGTATTTAGAAATAACTGAGAATTTAACTAAATATTAATACCAAAAATACAAAAAAAAAAAATGTTTCATATACGGGCACACAGTGGTACAAAACGATAAATTTATCACCCAAAGATTCCCACAAAACAAAGCATACATACATACAGATACCTCAGCAAAAATCTGGTATAGTACCTACATTATGCCTCTATATTTTCATACATATTCTAATACATATATAAGTACAGCTAAACCGTAAAAGGAATATTACAGCAATTTAAGTTCACCAAAATAGTCATCGAACCTAAAATCTATACGGTACACAAATTTATTAGCTGTACTCACATACATCCCCATTCATATCCATATATATACATGTATATACTCACACGTACATATATATACTGTACTTACATACCCATCCAAATCTACATAGTATATAAAAAATAATATACCCACTTGTAAATCCCATATCGAAAATCAGTTGCCACTCAAAAAATCTCGCAACTGGCGATAATAATAAAATTGCATTCAGCATCTGGGCTTCCCTTTCTCTCACATTAAAATTTATCCCACCAAAAGTTCATATAACCCAGATACCAAAAATTGAACCCAAAAGCTCATTTCCATTAGAGCTATTTCCCACGCAAAAAGATACTCAAATAATAATCAAAAAAAAATTTTAACTCATCACTCAATTGCACCTCCACTGCATTGACTCCTCCCCTTATCAATTTCTGCATCCCAGTCCCATACCCAACTACACTTGTACTTAGAAGCGCTAAGACAAGTAATTACTCTCACTCTCTCGAAAGTCACTTATATATAAAAGTGCACAGTGGGCACAACCACATAAAATCACGAACAGAAATACAATGGGACAAACCACACCAACTCACCCTCAAAAATTCAGCAGTTTTAATACCATATATTAAGGGGATCCCAAAAGCCTTAAATCTAAATAAAACATGCCTGGAAATCAAGACAAGGCCAAAGTCCTCCAACAACAATCGGGTCCAACTACCCGATCAAAGTCCCAATCGGAGGATGGATCCAATTCCCAAGAAAAGAAATTTTTCCTGGAGCTACAAAAATTGGAAAAGTTCTGCGAGAAATGGTGGAGCATCGCTGAGACTGAGCACACGGAAGCCAGTCTCAAAATTTACTCAGACACACTTATCAAAAGAATGGACGCATTGGAAGCAGCATATGACGCGGCACATCTCTCCACAAATGACAACGAGGCCCAGAAACAATAGGAGGAAACGTTCGAGACATCACAGTGCACTGCAATGGACACAAAACTTAGAATAGGAGAACTCATAGCATCCATGCAGACCACTCAAACCCCAGTCCAGACCCCTCACAACGAAACCCCTAATAACCAAACCCCCCAGTACCAAACGATTAGTGCAATACCCCTCACTCAATTCTCTAGCGAGCAATCCTTTCTGAAAATCAGAGCTTCTGATACCCAAATGTTCTCGGCCCGCTTTTCGTGACATGTTCACGGCGGTATATATTAATCATCCCAAGCTCTCGCCAGTCCAAAAACTCTACCACCTCCGACAAAAAACTAGAGGGAAAGCAGCCCTCGTAATAAAGAAATACTCTCTCACAGACCAAAATTTCGAGCTCGCTTGGGGCGCACTCAAATCCCGCTACGAGAATCGAAGAATTCTCGTAGATAATCAGCTAAAAACACTTTTCAATATGCAGCCTGTATTCTCAGAAAATGGGGAGAGAATACAAGATCTCCAAACAACGATAAATAATTGCGTCGCAACCCTCAATCCAAATGATGTTCCAACGGTTAACTGGGACCCAATCCTCGTATTTTTATGCTCCTCAAAGCGACCCCGCGAAACTCTAGCGCTTTGGGAGCAATCTTTCGAATCCCGAAAAGAACTACCACTGTGGGAAGAAATGGATAAATTCCTCACCACACGATATGAAGTGGTAGAAAGACTCGGTAATTATAGACCGAGCAATCCCCGACCCTCAAACTCCAGTTTCACACAAAGGTCCTCTACACCCAATAGCTCGAGTTTCAAAAACAAGTCACAAACTTATCACTCAGACCAAAAAGCTCCTTCTTGCAAACTCTGTAATAAAAACCACGCCATTAGGAGCTGTCTGAAATTCCGAAATCTCTCACCCCAAGAGCGTAACAAGTTCGTTAAAGAGAATGGTTACTGCTCAAACTGCTTATCGTATTCCCACAAAGACAATAACTGTCCCAGCAGTTTTACTTGCGTCTATTGCAAACAGCGGCACCACTCCCAGCTCCATATACAAGGGAAGTCCCAAAATCAACAAAGAACGCAAACACAACCCTCTCAAAGGCAACAAAGCCAGACATATGCCACAACTCAAGTGGCGACAACTCCCAACAACTCGAACTGCCCTCAACCTCCGCAGAGGCTGTTCGAACCCAACAAATACCCACAGTCAATCAAACAACAACCCATTTCACTAGTAGCAGCGAAACGACTCTACTACCCACGGCCTTGGTCACTCTCCAATCAAACGGCGAATACCACACAATTCGTGCACTAACTGACCAAGGTTCCGAAAAAACATTCATATCTTATCGAATACAAAAAATATTGCACGTATCCACCAAGGAAACCCACTACGAAATCTCAGGTATGGGCGGTTTAGTAGTGCAAAACTCAAACAAGATCTGTGAGCTAACTCTCTGCTCGTCAGACTTACAAACCCGAATAGTCACTCACGCAATTATTCTCCCCAAATTGACATACTTTTTACCCTCATTTAAGTTGTCAGGAATAAATCTCCAAGAGATCTCAAAACTCAATCTCGCTGATCCTTCATGTTTCACCCCCTCAAAAATAGACATAGATAGACAAATAATGCTACAAGGCTTACAGGCTAATGTTAGCGGCTGTTTACTAGCCCAAAATACAATATTTGGCTGGATAATCAGCGGACCCCTAAAGGAAAAGGTAAATACCTTCTCCACTCTAGTTAGGGAAGCCACCAATGACTCTCTCAACTCCCTACTTCAAAAATTCTGGCAACAGGAAGAAGTACCCACAACTCAACCCCTATCTCAGGAGGATGAATTTTGCGAAGAGCTCTATCGCAAAACAACCAAACGACAGCAAGATGGCCGATATGTGGTTAAACTCCCATTTAAGAAGGAATTTCCCTGCTGACGCTGCAGTATTTAAGCGTCGAAAGATCCCTGGAAAAATGGCCAGAACTTAAGCAGAAATACTCAGAAGTTCTGGTTGAATACATCACGTTGGGTCATATGGAACGAATCCCACCTCTCGAGTCCATAGAAAACGGAAAATATTTCTCCTTTTATCTCCCTCACCACGCTGTCTTAAAACCAGACAGTAAAACCACAAAAGTTCGCGTCGTCTTTAATGCTTCGAAAATCTCCCACTCAGGAAACTCCTTAAATGATGTCCTTCACACAGGACCGATTCTCCAAAACGATTTAATGCTCGTCCTACTCAATTGGCGACTTTTTAAATACGTTTTTAATGGCGATATCGAGAAAATGTATCGCCAAATATTCGTACCCGAGGAAGACCAGGACTTCCAAAGAATTGTTTTTCGAAAATCTCCAGAACTTCCCTTGGCAGATTATAGACTAAAAACGGTGACATTTGGTGTAAACTGCGCCCCCTATCTCGCCATCAGAACACTCCACCAGCTCGCAACACTCCCACCCTCTCGCTCACGATATCTTGCTACACCAAACATACGTAGATGATATTCTCTCGGGCGAACACACAATACAGTCCACTCTCGACTCGCTTCACCAAGTTATCGAAGCACTAAAATCAGCCGGTTTTCCACTAAAAAAGATAACGGCCAATCATCCCTCAAAAACGTCCCAAAATCTGACTTACTCGATGCAGATTTTCTCAAATTCCACGATTCTAGCTCAACAAAAACTCTGGGCATAAAATGGAATGCTATAAGTGACACATTCACTTACTCTTACGATCCTCTCCCCGTCGTTACCTCCAGCACAAAACGACAAATATTGTCGGCGATTGCGAAATTGTTTGACCCGGCAGGGTGGCTATCGCCCATAATGATAGCCAAAATTCTGCTACAGCAACTCTGGCTAGAAGGAACAGACTGGGACGAACACGTAAAACCCAGCTCTTTCCACAAATGGAATACGTTTCGCGAAAATCTCCCCGCAATTAGCGAAATAAAAATCCCCCGATGGATCGATTACTCTCCTAATAAACCATATCAGATGCACGGCTTCTCAGATGCATCAGAAAAAGCATTCTGCGTTTGCGTATATCCTAGAGTGCAAAATAGCGAACACTCATTCTCAACGCATTTACTCGCTGCAAAAGCAAAGTGGCTCCTTTAAACACTGTGAGCCTTCCCCGTGTCGAACTTTGCGGAGCAGTACTTCTCTCAAAACTCGTGAAACAAATGCGCTCTCACTTAAAGCTGACTTCCCAAGAGTTAATACTCTGGTCAGACTCCTCAATTGTACTCGCATGGCTCGAAAAGCCACCCCACACATGGAAGACGTATGTGGCAAACAGAACGTCTCAAATTCTCGATAATGTGAGCAACGCCACTTGGCGTCATGTATCCAGTGGTGATAACCCAGCTGATCTTGGTACACGTGGATGTAAACCCCAAGAATTATCTCACAGCTCACTATGGTGGAATGGCCCAGAGTGGCTTTCTAAGACATCCACATGCTGGCCAAAAACAGCACCAAACAACTCCACTCCACCAGAACAAAAACGCATCGAGTCATTTCACTCGATATAAACTCCCGATATGCTCGAGGGCTTCTCATCCTTCGGGAAAGCTCTACGCATTTTTGCATACATATACCGCTTTATACACAAAGCGAGAAAACTCAAAATTGCTCAAAGTCTCACTCTCTCTCAAAGCGAAATCACATATGCAAAATCCCGCATAGTTATTCATACGCAAGCGAAATATTACTCAGATGTGATCGCAGATTTACACGCTCGGAACCCAATTAACAAAAAGAGTTCGCTTTTATCTCTCAATCCGATGTTGGATAAATCAGGTGTCATGCGCGTAAATGGCAGACTCGCCCACTCACCTCTTAGCGAAAATGAACGCCACCCCATAATGATTCCAGATAATACGAGATTTTGCTCATTATTGCTGGATTTCACTCACTCCACCTTGTTGCATGCAGAAAAGCAATTAATGACTCGTATGATACAACAAGAATATTATATCCCTCAAGCAAAAGGTCAAAAAATGCATATTTCACTGCAAAACCTGTACCATTTACAAACAGCAGACCAGATCTCAGATAATGGCTGCACTTCCCCCTGAAAGATGCACCTATTCGCTACTATTTCACACCACAGGAGTAGACTTCGCAGGACCCTTTCAAGTAAAAACGTCGACGCTTCGAAAAGCATCATATGCAAAAGCGTACGTTTGCGTGTTCGTGTGTTTCTCCACAAAAGCATTCCATCTCGAAGTCTGCTCAGATTTGACGACAGCTGCATTCAAAGCAACATTCTCTCGCTTTGTTAGTCGCCGTGGACTTCCCCATAAAGTTATGTCCGACAATGGCAAAACGTTCGTCGGTGCTAGCCGAGAATTGCAAAGAGAATTTGCCAAATTTCTGCAAGAAACTGCAGCCGACATAGCTAATAAATACTCCATTCACGGCATGTCCTGGCAATTCATCCCACCATATACCCCTCATATGGGAGGATTATGGGAAGCAGCAGTCAAAAGCTTCAAAGCCCATTTCCTCAAAGTTGCCGGATATCATAAATTTACATTCAAGGAATTCACCACACTACTCACTCGAATAGAAGCGGTTCTAAACTCAAGGCCGCTCTCTCCCATGTCTCAAGATCCTAATGATCTGCTCGTCCTAACTCCAGGACACTTCCTGCGTGGGGCCCCATTACTCTCACTTCCAGAACAGAATTCCGAAAATCTCTCGCTCATAAACAAATGGCAAAAATTGCAGGTATTACACCATCAATTCAGCACTCGATGGAAAAATGAATACCTCAGAGAACTCCATAAGCGAACCAAATGGAAAACCCAACAAGCCAACGTTAAAGAAGGCGATTTAGTAGTCATAAAAGATGACGCACTCCCTCCAAATGAATGGCGACTCGGACGTGTAATAAAACTTCACCCTGGGTCTGACGACCAAGTCCGAGTAGTCGATGTACGCACCCAAAACGGAGTATACACACGGCCTATCGCAAAACTCTGCTCTCTTCCACCTGCAAAATAATCTCTCTATCCAATGTACCTAACGACTTCTCCGCTTCACCCACATCCAGCTAATATGAAGATTTTCCTGTTCCATTCTCTTTACAGACGGCACCAAACCTACAACACCTGTCGTCTATGCTGTCAGAAGCACGCGCTACGTCTTTGCCGTGCCTTCTTAGCAATGACGCCTGAAGCCCGGTACGAATCGGTGCGAGCTCATGGCTATTGTATAAATTGCCTCGCAACCTCCCATGTGACGAGTGCATGCAACTCTCCCGATCGCTGCCACCGATGTGGGCTAGCTCACCATACATTGATCCACTGCCAAAAACGGGCAAACTCAACCAATCGAAGGGTGATCCAGAAGCCCAAGCCCATGAGCGTCAATCGGCGTGTAATCGTGAAACGTGCCATCCAGAAAAGCAACAACAATCAACGGCGAATGAAGAATTTATTTACAAAGGCCGTGTCATCTTTAGAAGAACTTCAAGAGCTGCTGATCCCCTCATCCGCGCAGGCCGGCCACCATGTTGAAGACATGAGCGAGGAAGACCTCATCGACTTCGATTAATACCATTTTTATTAATAGTTATATTTTTGCATTTTTTTTATCCCCTTTCTATGGAACTAACCCTACACACTTACCACGTTCTAAAATATACATACTTACCTATCCCTCCGACATACTTACCAATTCTCCTGAAATACCTACCTCTTCACTGGAATTGCCCATACTTACCTTCGCTCTATCATACTTACCCTTTCAATACTCTTATATATCTATGTACTTACCTTCTCTCCTTGGAAGTCCCGCTATCCACTTACCTTTTTGCTGTAGCTATTAAGAAAAAGCTGTAATTAGTTTAGTTGAGTTATTGAACTTACGGAAAAAGGCGCGAATCGGGTCCTCCTAAAATCGAAAAACTAAACATTGTACAAACAATAAAATAAATTCCGAACTGAAATAAAATCAGGAGTGTTAAGAATAAAATCAAACATATTTATATACAAAAAAACCAAACCCAAATCAAGTGTTAAAATTAGAAAAAGGAAAACAAAACGAAAACATATACATACAAGGTGGCCTTAAAGTGGCACAAAAGTGTACAATTTCCCTCTAATGTCCTTTGATCTGTGAAGTCGTTTTCATATAGTTGGGTCACCTAGCCGAGTTTTTCGACCATAAACATCCTTTTTGTTTCACTTGGAAAAAATCGCCAAAAATAAAGTATTCATCGAATGTTTTTAATATTACACTTAAAATGTTTGCAATAAAACAGAATGATTTTAAAAAGAATAAAAATTTCCTGATTTTTACAACTTTTTATAAAAACCCCAATAAAAACCAAATGTTTTCAATAATCGCAAAAAATCAATAAAATGTTGACTTTGAAAAGTTAACATTGAAAATAGGTGAAATCGGACTATAACAACGCACACATCCCATATATGGGATCATTCGAAAAACACACAAAATTTTATAATTCAGACACTAATATAACCCGAGTAATGAATTTTGATTGAATTTGTAACCACAAAAACCCAAAATTACGTTATCTCAAAACCCTAACCATAAGAAAATGGTTTTGACCTCAGCAGGTTCATGCCAGCCCTCCCCTATACCTGAAATTCTTGTTATTTTCTCAAATTAATTATTTGTAAACTAGTGTTTTCAACATATAGCTTTGAATATGATAGAAGTAAAATTATCTACCAGAATTTTGTGGGGGGTTCAAACACCCAAACCCCCCCCCCCTAAATACGGCAATGGTAGGTACATATCGTCGTCTAAAGTGCATTTTCGCGTTAGAGGCATTTGCATTTTCGCATAGCGGACGGTGGTTGAATTTTAAAGGAGGGCATAAAAACTATTTCATTTCAAAACCGTTACTTAGTTCTGCGTACAAACTTAAATTTAAATAGTTACGTAGATCAGTTTGTTAGCTAAAACATCAACTTGGTGTAAACAAGTAAGGAAGCCTAAGTTCGAGTGGACTCGAACATTAGATACTCAGCTGTATGCTTTCATTGTTTGTTTGCGTTTGATAGTAACACGGTGTACTTTATATTTGGTATTTGGTATTTATTTGCATATTAGATTCGTACACTAAGATGTTGAGATCTTTTTTAGTACAACACAATTCATAACATTAAATATGTATGCAATAACTTATTAACAATAAAAATGTATTACTAGTTTTACAATAAGCAATATTTTAATTAACCATAAACAAAACAATAATAAATAGTATTAAAAAGAAAGAGAAAGAGGAAAAGGAAAAAATAAGGTAGCAGGTCACTCTTTTATATTTGATTTAGTTCAGGTTGTTACTTCGCTTGATTTTTGAAATGCTCAAAGAGGCATTGTTTAAAGTTGCTTCCGTTTAATTTATTTCTGGTATTAAACACAACAGTTCCACAGACGAGCTGCGTTGACGAAGAATAGCATAGCCGAAGCCAACTTGTTGAAGTGGGGAATTATTAGGTCAGGTAATCGCGGGGACTTGGTAAAAACTAATTTTCTATATAGGTAACCAGGTTCTCTGGAGGTTATGATTTTACAAAGATATATACAATTCCTTGCTTTTAAATAATCTGTAATGCCACAACCCAACAGGCGGTGCTTCCATAAAGAAATATGGTCAAACCTTGACAAGCCGTAAACATAACGCGTAACATTATTAAACATCACCTCGACTTTGTGCGCAGAATGACTATCCAGCTTACTGTATACCAGTTCAGAGTAAGTTATGATGGGAAGGACTAATTGCAGGGCAAGTTGGCTCCTTGTGTTTGTAGGGGTGTAGTGACTAGACTGGCGTAGGTTTCTTAAAGTATAGCAAACTTTACTGATGACAGCGTTTATATGGTCTTCAAAGCGAGTGCTGCATAAAGTGGGCGTAGCCACACCCATTTTCTAAATTTTTATCAGTCATCCAAATAAGCATATGAATATTATTCTTTGTGCAAAATTTGATTCCTTTATGACTTTTAGTTACAAAGATGTCACGTTACAAATCCCCAAAGAGTGTTCCAAAAAATATCTTTGTTAAAAAGTAGGCGTGGTCATAAACCGATTTCAATAAATTTTTGCGTGTCTACTAGCACAAGTTATAAAAGTGTATAAACCAAGTTTCGTCATAATATCTCAATTATTTGTCGAGTTATAGGCTCCGAAATCTCGTATATTCCTTTGTCTAAAAAAAGGCGGTGCCGCGCCCATTTTCCAAAATTTTTATATTTTTTGTTTCCGGTCTATTGTGGAACTCGTGCCACAAAATTTCTATGAATGATCTCTATATTTGACAAAGATATCGCTTAAAATGTTTTTATTAGGCCACTTTATAGTTCCCATGTATAAAAGTGGGCGTGGTCGTCAAACCGATTTCGCTAAAATTTTGAACATGTATTACTACAATTAATAAAAGTGTACACACCAAGTTTCGTCATTATATATAAATTATTTGTCGAGTTATGGGCTCAGAAATCTCGTATATTCCTGTTTATAAAAAGAGGCGGTGCCACGCCCATTTGCCAAAATTTTTGTGTTTTATGTCCGCAGTTGGACTCCTGCTATAAAATTTCAATGATATATCTTTATATTTGACAGAGATATCGATTAAAATGTTTTTATTAGGCCAGTTTATAATACTCATATATAAAAGTGGGTGTGGCCGTCAACCGATTTTGACAATTTTCCGTCAAAACATTTGTCTAAGTAAGTAAATCAAGCATCCAAATTTCATCGATATATCTTCAACACTTTCTGAGTTATGACATATAAAACTTTCAATGTTTGACCCTTAATAAGTGGGCGTGGCACGGCCCATTTTCCAAAATTTTACCATATTTCTTCATAAGGGCCTGAGCTCAATACGTGTGTGAAATTTTATCACTCTAGCTCTATTAGTGCCTGATATACAAAATTTCCGTTTTTTACTATATAGGGGAAGTGGGCGTGGTCATGGTCCGATTTCGCCCATTTTCAACACCATCCGTCCCAGTCTTGATACCAACTTAGATTTAAAATTTCATCAAAATATCTAAATTTTTGCGCGAGTTATCGTGCGCACAGACGGACAGACGACGGACATGGCTCAATCGATTTCTCTTTTCACCCTGATCATTTTGATATATATAAGTCTATATCTATCTCGATTATTTCGTTCTGTTACAATCCACCGTTAGGAAATCAAAACTATAATACTCTGTGTACTAGTAGAGCTGAGTATAAAAATGAAACAAATTGAATTATTAGGACTCTTTTTTTTCATGGGCGGTTGTGCAATTTTTATTTGGCACAAAAATAACGTATATACGGTAATGAAATGGCAAAATGTTCAATATAATTCTTTTTGATGTGTAAACATCTTTGCTGCTAAGGATATGAAACTTTGAAGTAGACGTACCCATTTTGGCCCAAACAAGGTTACCGAAAATTTTCAAGATCGGACCACTATAACATATAGTTCCACAACATCCGATTATTCAGATATACACATGTTGGTGTATAACTCCTCCATTTTAACAGCTAAAGGCCTGAAATTTTGAAGTATTTGTACCCATATGGACCCAAACGGGGTTACCGAAAATTGTCAAGATCGGACCACTATAACATATAGCTCCCATACAACCAATTGTTCAGATATAGACATTTTGGTGTATAACTCCTCCATTTTAACAGCTAACGGCGTGAAATTTTAAAGTATTTGTACCCATATGGACCCAAACGGGGTTACCAAAAATTGTCAAGATCGGACCACTATAACATATAGCTCCCATACAACCGATTGTTCAGATATAGACATTTTGGTGTATAACTCCTCCATTTTAACAACTAACGGCGTGAAATTTTAAAGTATTTGTACCCATATGAACCCAAACGGGGTTACCGAAAATTGTCAAGATCGGACCATTATAACATATAGCTCCCATACAATCGATTGTTCAGATATGGACATTTTGGTGTGTAGCTCCTCCATTTAAATAGCCAAGACACTAATAATTCTTTCCATAAATAACCCACAGAATTAAAATTATAAATTAAACTTAATCAGGCTATGTACATACATAGGTAACTTTTCATTTCCCCACCCATGAAAGGTATGAAGTCTTCGGTACGGCCGAAGACAGCCGCGCTTTTACTTGTTTTTTTTTTTTTTATACTCAGCTGTACTAGTACACAGAGTATTATAATTTTGATTTCATAACGGTGGATTGTAACATAATGAAATAATCGAGATAGATATGGACTTATATATATCAAAATGATCAGGGTGAAAAGAGAAATCGATTGAGCCATGTCCGTCCGTCCGTCCGTCCGTCCGTCCGTCCGTCCGTCCGTCCGTCCGTCCGTACGCACGATAACTCGCGTAAAAATTGAGATATTTTGATGAAATTTGAAATGCAAGTTGGTATCGAGACTGGGACGGTTGGTATTGAAAATGGGCGAAATCGGACCATGACCACGCCCACTTTTCCTATATAGAAAAAATCGGATATTTGGTATCTCAGCCACTAATATAGCTAGAGTGATAAAATTTTACCCACGTATTGAGCTCAGGCCCTTATGAAGAAATTTGATGAAGTTCTGGAAAATGGGCGGTGCCACGCCCACTTATTAAGGGTCAAACATTGAAAGTTTTATATGTCATAACTCAGAAACCGTTGAAGATATATCGATGAAATTTGGTATGCGTAATATGCTTACTTAGGCAAATGTTTTGACGAAAAATTATCAAAATCGGTTGACGGCCACGCCCACTTTTATATATGGGAACTATAAAGGGGCCTAATAAAAACATTTTAAGCGATATCTCTGTCAAATATAAAGATCTATCACTGAAATTTTGTGGCAGGAGTCCAACTACGGACATAAAACAAAAAATACAAAAATTTTTGAAAATGGGCGGTGCCACGCCCACTTATTAAGGGTCAAACATTGAAAGTTTTATATGTCATAACTCAGAAACCGTTAAAGATATATCGATGAAATTTGGTACGCGTAATATATTTACTTAGCCAAATGTGTGGACGAAAAATTACCAAAATCTGTTGACGACCACGCCCACTTTTATATATGGGTATTATAAAGTGACCTAATGAAATCATTTTTAGCGATATCTCTGTGAAATATAAAGATAATTCATTGAAATTTTGTGATATGAGTTCTACAATAGACCGGAAACAAAAAATAAAAAAAGTTTATAAAATGGGCGTGGCACCGCCTCTTTTTATGCAAAGAAATCTACGAGCCTATTACTCGACAAATAACTGAGATATTATGACGAAACTTGGTTTATTCACTTTTATAACTTGTGTTAATAGACACGCAAAAATGTATTGAAATCGGTTTATGACCACGCCTACTTTTTAACAAAGATATTTCTGGAACACCCTTTTGGAATTTGTAACGTGAAGTCTTTGTAACTAAAAGTCATAGAGGGATGCAATTTTGCACTAACAATAATATTTATATGCTTATTTGGATGATTGATACAAATTTTGAAAATGGGCGTGGCTGCGCCCTGTATATGCAGCACTCGTTTCATATAAAATACACCCTATATCGAACAAACGCAAACAAACAATGAAAGCATACAGCTGAGTATCTAATGTTCGATTCCACTCGAACTTAGGCTTCCTTACTTGTTATTTATGATACCTTTAGTCATAATTTGGTTCGGAAAATTGTAAAGATTGTAGCAACAAAACGTTGTCTCAGAGCTTACAAATTAGCAACTTCATTTAATTTGTTTAAAATAATAACTTGTTGCTGTTTACCTGACATTAATTGTTGGAATAAGTTAACTTTTGCTACCTTTCATATAAATTCGCCATTTAATATATTTATCTAATAACATATAACTTCGCTTGTTGTTAGACTTGCAAAGTTTCGATAGAGCTGAGCGTCAGGAACTCGGGGTTGGCAAACCAGAAATGGTCCAAATATATGAAAAAACAAGTAAAAGCGCGGCTGTCTTCGGCCGTACCGAAGACTTCATACCTTTCATGAGTGGGGAAATGAAAAGTTACCTATGTATTAGAGGTCGGAAACTATCGATAGTCAGCACCATCGATAGTGTACGATAGTTTTTTGCAAACTATCGATAGTATATCGGTAGTTGACGATAGTTTCGGGTGATTTGGGAGAGTCTACGGCTACGCTCACACTGTAACCGCCTTTTGCCGTCCGGCAGTAAACACATCCATAAACACATTTGTTTTAAATGAGCTCACCCGATTTCACCCGAATGTAAACAAACTTTGCCCACCTGTCCTGGTCTTATTCTTACCAATACATGAAAGTAATAGAAGATGATCCAATAAAACTTTTTTCAGTACATTGTTTTGTTTTATTTATTTATTAGCCATTTATTCTTGTTCAAAAAAATTAATATATTAACCAGAGGTCATAACAATTATAACAAATAAATAAAACAAAGTAAAAAAATTTTTTTAAAAAAGCTTTTATTTAATATTAATATAACAATTTACTAAAAAGGAAAAAAATAATTTTTTTATATTTTTCAACAAGATTTATATTAGTCCTTAGTTCATTTGGATCTTAATTTCAATCTAAACATACATTTAACGTATTTCTTCAAAGCATTTCTGTATATGTATCAACATAAATAAAAGCGCGGGTGCTCTTTACGTAATGCATATCTTACGTAATTGGAATTTAAAGTTTTTATCGCTTCCTTCCATTTCGCCAATACGGTTTTATAACATGAATATGTAATGAGTACCCGCGCTTTTATTTATGTTGATACATATACAGAAATGCTTTGAAGAAATACGTTAAATGTATGTTTAGATTGAAATTAAGATCCAAATGAACTAAGGACTAATATAAATCTTGTTCAAAAATATAAAAAAATTATTTTTTTCCTTTTTAGTAAATTGTTATATTAATATTAAATAAAAGCTTTTTTAAAAAAATTTTTTTACTTTGTTTTATTTTTGCCTTTTTAGTTTTACAATGCATATTACATCTAATATCTGGTTTTACTATACTCTTTTGTGAATAGATTACTTCGTAATACGTGTTCAAAATAGGAACAAATCTGGTTCATAAATACTAATTTTCTAAATATCTTGACACTAGCGCCACCTAGCGGCGATTTATTTCCACGGATATATTTACTTTCTCATAGGCAATATATATACCGAATATGAACAAATTCGGTCGGTAAATACGAATTTTACAAATATCTTGACACCAGCGCCACCTAGCGGCGATTTTTTTCCTCGGATGTATTTACTTTCTCATAGGCAATATATATACCGAATATGAACAAATTCGGTCGGTAAATACGAATTTTACAAATATCTTGACACCAGCGCCACCTAGCGGCGATTTTTTTCCACAGATGTATTTACTTTCTCATAGGCAATATATATACCGAATATGAACAAATTCGGTCGGTAAATACGAATTTTACAAATATCTTGACACCAGCGCCACCTAGCGGCGATTTTTTTCCTCGGATGTATTTACTTTCTCATAGGCAATATATATACCGAATATGAACAAATTCGGTCGGTAAATACGAATTTTACAAATATCTCGACATCAGCGCCATCTATCGGATTTTTTTTTATTTCACATTGCATTGTCTTCGGGTCCTGAACTATGTTCCAAATTTCAAGTACCTAGCTCAACTAGAAGTATCTTAAATGTTCGTTGCAAAATTCCACGACATACATACAAAAAGTGAAGTTAAATAAAAGCTTGTAATATAAAAATCACTTGATAACAATTATTGAGCAATGGAAAGATTTTTCCATCATCAATAAAAATTACTCAAAGATCAATATTTTTTCGATCAGATCATAATTGTTATGAGCAATTGATATTTTTTTCGATGTTCGATAACAATTTCTGGATGATGGATAATTTTTAGATCAGCTCATAATTGTTACTAGCAATTAATATTGTTTTCGATCTTCCATAACAATTACTGGATGATGGATATTTTTTAGATCAGTTCATAATTAATTAAGACTCGACCAAATGATAGCCCCAGCCAAGCGCTTTCATTTGATACCCATTTTGCGGTGTTCGGTATTCTATATTCCAAGGGTCTTCACAGCTATCGCAGTTCCGCGCTTTTTGTTTTTGTGCCGCGCTTAAGCATAGGCAAGCGCGCCGAAAATCACAGCGACCGCGCATTCTATCCTCTCGCCTACAAACGAAGTTTAATGCTATACCCATTGGGAACAGCGGCGCAAAATTACTATTAATTCATGTGAAATTACATATAAAGGAATAATTTTGGCATTTTTTTGTATCAAACAATTTTTTCACTATCAGACCTGGAAGACAAATTATGATGTTAGTTTATTTTATTATATTGAACACTTTTAAAAGTATTTAATGAAACCTGAATTTTCAAAGCAATCAATTCCGACGGGGTATGTGTACACGCTATTTTTGGCTTCCATTTTTCTTTTTTATTTTCTGCAGAAGCGGGCTACAGCGAGTCGCCGCATACACACTGAGACAAATTGTTGTAAATTAATATCTGATACGGAATTCAATAGTGTGATATGTATGTACTTATGTAGATTTTTTTAACACATTTTTATTAGCTTCACCTGCATGCATATGAGTTATTTCTTTATGCCTAAAAATACGCAATATATTTGCTAATGAGATTAATTCAATCAGATGGCGCTGTTTTAGCTATAAAACTTATACTATAAAATTTATAGTATAAATTAAACTTTAACTATTAAAGCGTGCGCTAATAATGAAAAATATAAAAACGCACAACACCAGCACCAATTTATAAATTTTCGAAATTTTTCGGGTGTACTTTTAATAATGGAGGAAGTGGGCGGTCGCAATTTTTTTGCTCTTATTGTCGGCCATGATTTTTATTTCAAAGTACCGGTGCCCGCGCTTCCATAAGGGCTTTGTGGAGATCACTGCTATATTCGTATTACGTATGCATATTTATCCGCTTTTCCACAATTATGAGCAGTTATCGATAAATTTATCGCAATATATCGAAGTCCAAATGAAACCTGGGGTCATCCCCTTTCGTTTGATACCCATACTGTAGTGTAATTTTAATGTTTTTGGGTAATCACATATTAAACGACCATGCGACTAGAACGCATAGTCTTATTTATGTTGCATTGACTACTTGCTAGGCAGTAATTCAAACCCTGCATGGAATAGTTACCGTTTGTTTGGTGCCTAGTGGTCACATTTCAAATTTTCAATAAACTATCGATATTTCAAACGATAGTCGAAAACCATCGATAGTGTAAACGATGTTCAGAAACCATCGATAGTGACGATAGTGCCATCGATAGTTTCCGACCACTACTATGTATGTACATAGCCTAATTTAGTATAATTTATAATTTCAATTCTGTGGGTTATTTATGGAAGGATTTATTAGAAACAAGTAAGGAAGCCTAAGTTCGAGTGGAATCGAACATTAGATACTCAGCTGTATGCTTTCATTGTTTGTTTGCGTTTGATGGAAACACGGCGTATTTTATATAAAGCGAGTGCGGCATAAAGTGGGCGTAGCCACGCCAATTTTCAACATTTTTATCATTGATCCATCTAAGCATTTGAATATTATTCTTTGTGCAAAATTTCATTTCTTTATGACTTCTAGTTACAAAGATGTCACGTTACAAATTTTAAAAGGATGTTCCAGAAATATCTTTGTTAAAAAGTAGGCGTGGTCATTATCCGATTTCAATAACTTTTTGCGTGTCTATTAACATAAGTTATAAAAGTATATAAACCACGTTTCGTCATAATATCTCAGTTATTTGTCGAGTTATGGGCTCCGAAATCTCGTATATTCCTTTGTCTAGAAAGAGGCGGTGCCACGCCCATTTTCCAAACTTTTTCTATTTTTTGTTTCCGGTCTATTGTGGAACTTATGCCACAAAATTTCAATGAATTATCTTTATATTTGACAAAGATATCGCTTAAAATGTTTTTATTAGGTCACTTTATAATACCCATATATAAAAGTGGGCGTGGTCGTCAACCGATTTTGGTAATTTTTCGTCCACATATTTTCCTAAGCAAATATATCACGCGTACCAAATTTCATCGACATATCTTTAACGGTTTCTGAGTTATAGCTTATAAAACTTTCAGTATTTGCCCCTTAATAAGTGGGCGTGGCACCGCCCATTTTCCAAAATTTTAGTGGTTTTTGTTTTATGTCGGTAGTTGGACTCCTGCCACAAAATTTTAGTGATAGATCTTTATATTTGACAGAGATATCGCTTAAAATGTTTTTATTAGGCCCCTTTATAGTTCACATATATAAAAGTGGGCGTGGCCGTCAACCGATTTTGACAATTTTCCGTCAAAACATTTGTCTAAGTAAGTACATCACTCATACTAAATTTCATCGATATATCTTAAACGGTTTCTGAGTTATGACATATAAAACTTTCAATGTTTGACCCTTAATAAGTGGGCGTGGCACCGCCCATTTTCCAAAATTTTGTCAAATTTCTTCATAAAGGCCTGAGCTCAATACGTGGGTGAAATTTCACCGCTCCAGCTGTAGTAGTCGCTGAGATACCAAATTTCCGATTTTTCTAAATAGGAAAAGTGGGCGTGGTCATGGTCCGATTTCGCCCATTTTCAATACCAACCGTCCCAGTCTCGATACCAACTTGCATTCCAAATTTCATCAAAATATCTCGATTTTTGCGCGAGTTATCGTGCGTACGGACGGACGGACGGACGGACATGGCTCAATCGATTTCTTTTTTTACCCTGATCATTTTGATATATATAAGTCTATATCTATCTCGATTATTTCATTCTGTTACAATCCACCGTTATGAAATCAAAATTATAATACTCTGTGTACTAGTACAGCTGAGTATAAAAAAAGGACTCACACAATTTGCAGTCTAAGCTAGCGATATGTACACTATAGCGTATCGAGAAAAATAGTTCGCCGTACGCCCCCATATCAAAAAATCTTTGTAAAATGAACATAAAAGACCACAGGAAGCGAGAAACTTATATTCCTCTGAATGTTAAATGTGTTTTATTTCCAGTTCTAATGAAGCGATCGAAATACTTCTTTTGCAAATATTAATGTTTTTCGACGACGTTTACCATGCCGGCAAAAAAGGTACTTCAAGGTGGTATAAACTCAGCACTGGGTGGAAGTGACCCCAATGGCGCACGTAGGGTTAATACAATTATAAAGTAGGAACCCTCCTCTCATTCCAAAGAGATTGGTGTATCAAACTTAGGGATCGAAACTTTAAAAACCTAGTAACCCCTATGAGAAGAATGGCAAAAGACTGTAGCTGCAATCATTTCATGATTGCAATCAAATGATTGCAGTAACGTGGTGGAATTCAGCCAGGTGACTGCACAGTTAAAATTTACCAGTCAGAATGAAGGCTTCTTTTTTTAATTCCCAGTCATGACTGACAAAAAATGAATAGCAGTCATTTTGACCCCAATCAAAAGACTGCGCAGTCACAAAGTACTGCATTACTTAACATGTCTGTGGTCTAGGGTATTGGGATGTAGTTTAAAACGTGGTCCACTGTAAGCAGACTAGTCTGTGGCCCAAATGGGGTGGTTTTTTATATAATCCTTTGTTATGCAGCGGTGAAGCAGGGGTGGTCATGTCCAATGACTTCGCAATGTAAATTTAACCATATTTATACCTTTCATGAGAATGAAATGGTATTATAACTTAGTGCCAAAAAATTTTTGTCGAAAGTACCAGAAGGAAGCGTGGGGGACCCACCAAAATATATACCGATATGATCAGAATCACGAGCTGAGTCGATTAAGCCATGTCCGTCTGCCCGTCTGTCCGTCGGTCCGTCTGTGTGAACGCAAACTAGTCCCTCAGTTTTTGAGATATCTGAATGAAATTCGGAATACAGGTATGTTGTTGTATGCAGCTGATCATTTGTCGGAACCGGCCGAATCGGACCACTATAACATATAGAAAACAACCGATTATTCAGATATACATGAAATTTATGGAAGTAATTTGTCCATAACTTCCCCATTTAAACAGCTAAGGATATGAAACTTTGAAGTAGACGTACCCATTTTGGCCCAAACAAGGTTACCGAAAATTTTCCACTATAACATATAATTCCACAACATCCGATTATTCAGATATACGCATGTTGGTGTATAACTCCTCCATTTTAACAGCTAACGGCCTGCAATTTTGAAGTATTTGTACCCATATGGACCCAAACGGGGTTACCGAAAATTGTCAAGATCGGACCACTATAACATATAGCTCCCATACAACCGATTGTTCAGATATACACATTTTGGTGTATAACTCCTCCATTTAAATAGCCCAGGCACCATTTTTTCTAATAAATCCTTCCATAAATAACCCACAGAATTGAAATTATAAATTATACTAAATTAGGCTATGTACATACATAGTAGTGGTCGGAAACTATCGATGGCACTATCGTCACTATCGATGGTTTCTGAACATCGTTTACACTATCGATGGTTTTCGACTATCGTTTGAAATATCGATAGTTTATTGAAAATTTGAAATGTGACCACTAGGCACCAAACAAACGGTAACTATTCCATGCAGGGTTTGAATTACTGCCTAGCAAGTAGTCAATGCAACATAAATAAGACTATGCGTTCTAGTCGCATGGTCGTTTAATATGTGATTACCCAAAAACATTAAAATTACACTACAGTATGGGTATCAAACGAAAGGGGATGACCCCAGGTTTCATTTGGACTTCGATATATTGCGATAAATTTATCGATAACTGCTCATAATTGTGGAAAAGCGGATAAATATGCATACGTAATACGAATATAGCAGTGATCTCCACAAAGCCCTTATGGAAGCGCGGGCACCGGTACTTTGAAATAAAAATCATGGCCGACAATAAGAGCAAAAAAATTGCGACCGCCCACTTCCTCCATTATTAAAAGTACACCCGAAAAATTTCGAAAATTTATAAATTGGTGCTGGTGTTGTGCGTTTTTATATTTTTCATTATTAGCGCACGCTTTAATAGTTAAAGTTTAATTTATACTATAAATTTTATAGTATAAGTTTTATAGCTAAAACAGCGCCATCTGATTGAATTAATCTCATTAGCAAATATATTGCGTATTTTTAGGCATAAAGAAATAACTCATATGCATGCAGGTGAAGCTAATAAAAATGTGTTAAAAAAATCTACATAAGTACATACATATCACACTATTGAATTCCGTATCAGATATTAATTTACAACAATTTGTCTCAGTGTGTATGCGGCGACTCGCTGTAGCCCGCTTCTGCAGAAAATAAAAAAGAAAAATGGAAGCCAAAAATAGCGTGTACACATACCCCGTCGGAATTGATTGCTTTGAAAATTCAGGTTTCATTAAATACTTTTAAAAGTGTTCAATATAATAAAATAAACTAACATCATAATTTGTCTTCCAGGTCTGATAGTGAAAAAATTGTTTGATACAAAAAAATGCCAAAATTATTCCTTTATATGTAATTTCACATGAATTAATAGTAATTTTGCGCCGCTGTTCCCAATGGGTATAGCATTAAACTTCGTTTGTAGGCGAGAGGATAGAATGCGCGGTCGCTGTGATTTTCGGCGCGCTTGCCTATGCTTAAGCGCGGCACAAAAACAAAAAGCGCGGAACTGCGATAGCTGTGAAGACCCTTGGAATATAGAATACCGAACACCGCAAAATGGGTATCAAATGAAAGCGCTTGGCTGGGGCTATCATTTGGTCGAGTCTTAATTAATTATGAACTGATCTAAAAAATATCCATCATCCAGTAATTGTTATGGAAGATCGAAAACAATATTAATTGCTAGTAACAATTATGAGCTGATCTAAAAATTATCCATCATCCAGAAATTGTTATCGAACATCGAAAAAAATATCAATTGCTCATAACAATTATGATCTGATCGAAAAAATATTGATCTTTGAGTAATTTTTATTGATGATGGAAAAATCTTTCCATTGCTCAATAATTGTTATCAAGTGATTTTTATATTACAAGCTTTTATTTAACTTCACTTTTTGTATGTATGTCGTGGAATTTTGCAACGAACATTTAAGATACTTCTAGTTGAGCTAGGTACTTGAAATTTGGAACATAGTTCAGGACCCGAAGACAATGCAATGTGAAATAAAAAAAAATCCGATAGATGGCGCTGATGTCGAGATATTTGTAAAATTCGTATTTACCGACCGAATTTGTTCATATTCGGTATATATATTGCCTATGAGAAAGTAAATACATCCGAGGAAAAAAATCGCCGCTAGGTGGCGCTGGTGTCAAGATATTTGTAAAATTCGTATTTACCGACCGAATTTGTTCATATTCGGTATATATATTGCCTATGAGAAAGTAAATACATCTGTGGAAAAAAATCGCCGCTAGGTGGCGCTGGTGTCAAGATATTTGTAAAATTCGTATTTACCGACCGAATTTGTTCATATTCGGTATATATATTGCCTATGAGAAAGTAAATACATCCGAGGAAAAAAATCGCCGCTAGGTGGCGCTGGTGTCAAGATATTTGTAAAATTCGTATTTACCGACCGAATTTGTTCATATTCGGTATATATATTGCCTATGAGAAAGTAAATATATCCGTGGAAATAAATCGCCGCTAGGTGGCGCTAGTGTCAAGATATTTAGAAAATTAGTATTTATGAACCAGATTTGTTCCTATTTTGAACACGTATTACGAAGTAATCTATTCACAAAAGAGTATAGTAAAACCAGATATTAGATGTAATATGCATTGTAAAACTAAAAAGGCAAAAATAAAACAAAGTAAAAAAATTTTTTTAAAAAAGCTTTTATTTAATATTAATATAACAATTTACTAAAAAGGAAAAAAATAATTTTTTTATATTTTTGAACAAGATTTATATTAGTCCTTAGTTCATTTGGATCTTAATTTCAATCTAAACATACATTTAACGTATTTCTTCAAAGCATTTCTGTATATGTATCAACATAAATAAAAGCGCGGGTACTCATTACATATTCATGTTATAAAACCGTATTGGCGAAATGGAAGGAAGCGATAAAAACTTTAAATTCCAATTACGTAAGATATGCATTACGTAAAGAGCACCCGCGCTTTTATTTATGTTGATACATATACAGAAATGCTTTGAAGAAATACGTTAAATGTATGTTTAGATTGAAATTAAGATCCAAATGAACTAAGGACTAATATAAATCTTGTTGAAAAATATAAAAAAATTATTTTTTTCCTTTTTAGTAAATTGTTATATTAATATTAAATAAAAGCTTTTTTAAAAAAATTTTTTTACTTTGTTTTATTTATTTGTTATAATTGTTATGACCTCTGGTTAATATATTAATTTTTTTGAACAAGAATAAATGGCTAATAAATAAATAAAACAAAACAATGTACTGAAAAAAGTTTTATTGGATCATCTTCTATTACTTTCATGTATTGGTAAGAATAAGACCAGGACAGGTGGGCAAAGTTTGTTTACATTCGGGTGAAATCGGGTGAGCTCATTTAAAACAAATGTGTTTATGGATGTGTTTACTGCCGGACGGCAAAAGGCGGTTACAGTGTGAGCGTAGCCGTAGACTCTCCCAAATCACCCGAAACTATCGTCAACTACCGATATACTATCGATAGTTTGCAAAAAACTATCGTACACTATCGATGGTGCTGACTATCGATAGTTTCCGACCTCTAATACATAGGTAACTTTTCATTTCCCCACTCATGAAAGGTATGAAGTCTTCGGTACGGCCGAAGACAGCCGCGCTTTTACTTGTTTTTTCATATATTTGGACCATTTCTGGTTTGCCAACCCCGAGTTCCTGACGCTCAGCTCTATCGAAACTTTGCAAGTCTAACAACAAGCGAAGTTATATGTTATTAGATAAATATATTAAATGGCGAATTTATATGAAAGGTAGCAAAAGTTAACTTATTCCAACAATTAATGTCAGGTAAACAGCAACAAGTTATTATTTTAAACAAATTAAATGAAGTTGCTAATTTGTAAGCTCTGAGACAACGTTTTGTTGCTACAATCTTTACAATTTTCCGAACCAAATTATGACTAAAGGTATCATAAATAACAAGTAAGGAAGCCTAAGTTCGAGTGGAATCGAACATTAGATACTCAGCTGTATGCTTTCATTGTTTGTTTGCGTTTGTTCGATATAGGGTGTATTTTATATGAAACGAGTGCTGCATATACAGGGCGCAGCCACGCCCATTTTCAAAATTTGTATCAATCATCCAAATAAGCATATAAATATTATTGTTAGTGCAAAATTGCATCCCTCTATGACTTTTAGTTACAAAGACTTCACGTTACAAATTCCAAAAGGGTGTTCCAGAAATATCTTTGTTAAAAAGTAGGCGTGGTCATAAACCGATTTCAATACATTTTTGCGTGTCTATTAACACAAGTTATAAAAGTGAATAAACCAAGTTTCGTCATAATATCTCAGTTATTTGTCGAGTAATAGGCTCGTAGATTTCTTTGCATAAAAAGAGGCGGTGCCACGCCCATTTTATAAACTTTTTTTATTTTTTGTTTCCGGTCTATTGTAGAACTCATATCACAAAATTTCAATGAATTATCTTTATATTTCACAGAGATATCGCTAAAAATGATTTCATTAGGTCACTTTATAATACCCATATATAAAAGTGGGCGTGGTCGTCAACAGATTTTGGTAATTTTTCGTCCACACATTTGGCTAAGTAAATATATTACGCGTACCAAATTTCATCGATATATCTTTAACGGTTTCTGAGTTATGACATATAAAACTTTCAATGTTTGACCCTTAATAAGTGGGCGTGGCACCGCCCATTTTCAAAAATTTTTGTATTTTTTGTTTTATGTCCGTAGTTGGACTCCTGCCACAAAATTTCAGTGATAGATCTTTATATTTGACAGAGATATCGCTTAAAATGTTTTTATTAGGCCCCTTTATAGTTCCCATATATAAAAGTGGGCGTGGCCGTCAACCGATTTTGATAATTTTTCGTCAAAACATTTGCCTAAGTAAGCATATTACGCATACCAAATTTCATCGATATATCTTCAACGGTTTCTGAGTTATGACATATAAAACTTTCAATGTTTGACCCTTAATAAGTGGGCGTGGCACCGCCCATTTTCCAGAACTTCATCAAATTTCTTCATAAGGGCCTGAGCTCAATACGTGGGTAAAATTTTATCACTCTAGCTATATTAGTGGCTGAGATACCAAATATCCGATTTTTTCTATATAGGAAAAGTGGGCGTGGTCATGGTCCGATTTCGCCCATTTTCAATACCAACCGTCCCAGTCTCGATACCAACTTGCATTTCAAATTTCATCAAAATATCTCAATTTTTACGCGAGTTATCGTGCGTACGGACGGACGGACGGACGGACGGACGGACGGACGGACGGACGGACGGACGGACATGGCTCAATCGATTTCTCTTTTCACCCTGATCATTTTGATATATATAAGTCCATATCTATCTCGATTATTTCATTATGTTACAATCCACCGTTATGAAATCAAAATTATAATACTCTGTGTACTAGTACAGCTGAGTATAAAAATGGTGCCTGGGCTATTTAAATGGAGGAGTTATACACCAAAATGTGTATATCTGAACAATCGGTTGTATGGGAGCTATATGTTATAGTGGTCCGATCTTGACAATTTTCGGTAACCCCGTTTGGGTCCATATGGGTACAAATACTTCAAAATTGCAGGCCGTTAGCTGTTAAAATGGAGGAGTTATACACCAACATGCGTATATCTGAATAATCGGATGTTGTGGAATTATATGTTATAGTGGAAAATTTTCGGTAACCTTGTTTGGGCCAAAATGGGTACGTCTACTTCAAAGTTTCATATCCTTAGCTGTTTAAATGGGGAAGTTATGGACAAATTACTTCCATAAATTTCATGTATATCTGAATAATCGGTTGTTTTCTATATGTTATAGTGGTCCGATTCGGCCGGTTCCGACAAATGATCAGCTGCATACAACAACATACCTGTATTCCGAATTTCATTCAGATATCTCAAAAACTGAGGGACTAGTTTGCGTTCACACAGACGGACCGACGGACAGACGGGCAGACGGACATGGCTTAATCGACTCAGCTCGTGATTCTGATCATATCGGTATATATTTTGGTGGGTCCCCCACGCTTCCTTCTGGTACTTTCGACAAAAATTTTTTGGCACTAAGTTATAATACCATTTCATTCTCATGAAAGGTATAAATATGGTTAAATTTACATTGCGAAGTCATTGGACATGACCACCCCTGCTTCACCGCTGCATAACAAAGGATTATATAAAAAACCACCCCATTTGGGCCACAGACTAGTCTGCTTACAGTGGACCACGTTTTAAACTACATCCCAATACCCTAGACCACAGAGATGTTAAGTAATGCAGTACTTTGTGACTGCGCAGTCTTTTGATTGGGGTCAAAATGACTGCTATTCATTTTTTGTCAGTCATGACTGGGAATTAAAAAAAGAAGCCTTCATTCTGACTGGTAAATTTTAACTGTGCAGTCACCTGGCTGAATTCCACCACGTTACTGCAATCATTTGATTGCAATCATGAAATGATTGCAGCTACAGTCTTTTGCCATTCTTCTCATAGGGGTTACTAGGTTTTTAAAGTTTCGATCCCTAAGTTTGATACACCAATCTCTTTGGAATGAGAGGAGGGTTCCTACTTTATAATTGTATTAACCCTACGTGCGCCATTGGGGTCACTTCCACCCAGTGCTGAGTTTATACCACCTTGAAGTACCTTTTTTGCCGGCATGGTAAACGTCGTCGAAAAACATTAATATTTGCAAAAGAAGTATTTCGATCGCTTCATTAGAACTGGAAATAAAACACATTTAACATTCAGAGGAATATAAGTTTCTCGCTTCCTGTGGTCTTTTATGTTCATTTTACAAAGATTTTTTGATATGGGGGCGTACGGCGAACTATTTTTCTCGATACGCTATAGTGTACATATCGCTAGCTTAGACTGCAAATTGTGTGAGTCCTTTTTTTATACTCAGCTGTACTAGTACACAGAGTATTATAATTTTGATTTCATAACGGTGGATTGTAACAGAATGAAATAATCGAGATAGATATAGACTTATATATATCAAAATGATCAGGGTAAAAAAAGAAATCGATTGAGCCATGTCCGTCCGTCCGTCCGTCCGTACGCACGATAACTCGCGCAAAAATCGAGATATTTTGATGAAATTTGGAATGCAAGTTGGTATCGAGACTGGGACGGTTGGTATTGAAAATGGGCGAAATCGGACCATGACCACGCCCACTTTTCCTATTTAGAAAAATCGGAAATTTGGTATCTCAGCGACTACTACAGCTGGAGCGGTGAAATTTCACCCACGTATTGAGCTCAGGCCTTTATGAAGAAATTTGACAAAATTTTGGAAAATGGGCGGTGCCACGCCCACTTATTAAGGGTCAAACATTGAAAGTTTTATATGTCATAACTCAGAAACCGTTTAAGATATATCGATGAAATTTAGTATGAGTGATGTACTTACTTAGACAAATGTTTTGACGGAAAATTGTCAAAATCGGTTGACGGCCACGCCCACTTTTATATATGTGAACTATAAAGGGGCCTAATAAAAACATTTTAAGCGATATCTCTGTCAAATATAAAGATCTATCACTAAAATTTTGTGGCAGGAGTCCAACTACCGACATAAAACAAAAACCACTAAAATTTTGGAAAATGGGCGGTGCCACGCCCACTTATTAAGGGGCAAATACTGAAAGTTTTATAAGCTATAACTCAGAAACCGTTAAAGATATGTCGATGAAATTTGGTACGCGTGATATATTTGCTTAGGAAAATATGTGGACGAAAAATTACCAAAATCGGTTGACGACCACGCCCACTTTTATATATGGGTATTATAAAGTGACCTAATAAAAACATTTTAAGCGATATCTTTGTCAAATATAAAGATAATTCATTGAAATTTTGTGGCATAAGTTCCACAATAGACCGGAAACAAAAAATAGAAAAAGTTTGGAAAATGGGCGTGGCACCGCCTCTTTCTAGACAAAGGAATATACGAGATTTCGGAGCCCATAACTCGACAAATAACTGAGATATTATGACGAAACGTGGTTTATATACTTTTATAACTTATGTTAATAGACACGCAAAAAGTTATTGAAATCGGATAATGACCACGCCTACTTTTTAACAAAGATATTTCTGGAACATCCTTTTAAAATTTGTAACGTGACATCTTTGTAACTAGAAGTCATAAAGAAATGAAATTTTGCACAAAGAATAATATTCAAATGCTTAGATGGATCAATGATAAAAATGTTGAAAATTGGCGTGGCTACGCCCACTTTATGCCGCACTCGCTTTATATAAAATACGCCGTGTTTCCATCAAACGCAAACAAACAATGAAAGCATACAGCTGAGTATCTAATGTTCGATTCCACTCGAACTTAGGCTTCCTTACTTGTTTAAAATTGCAGGGGAGATAAAAAACAAAAAATAAAAAAATTTCGAGATGAAACAAATTTTCTGCTCATGAAAATATTTTGTACTTACACAATTTTCTTCGCTTTTTGGGCTTACACAATTTGCGTATAACTGAATAACAACGAATAGAAATATGACAAGAGGCACAGGCTTGTTTAGTGCGGTGCGTATTTGATTTTTCTAGCGTTGTACATAAAAATACACTTTTTCATAAAAATGGACTTACACAGTTTGCACTCCAAGCTAGCGATATGTATTTCAAAGATTTTGTAATCTGACTATTTTAGGTATATGCAAAATAAATACTATTATAGCTAAAATACATAGAGAGCATATTTTTGGTACTAGTTTTCTAAATGACTGCTTAAAAAATATCGCCAGTCATCAATCAATGAAAAAAATGTCACGATGATTGCATTACTTAACATCTCTGCTAGACCAGCGTTGCGCAGCCTCTTGCCCGCGGGCAGACCAGCTGTTTGCGATTAACACGTATACACACCGATTGTCACTACTACAGACAAATAAATAGCATAAAACGAGCACTTACGATGGGACCAGGCGATCGTCGCTTAGCAAAAATAATTAATTTGCCTTCGACTGTCGTGAAATTATTATACTCAGCTGTACTAGTACACAGAGTATTATAATTTTGATTTCATAACGGTGGATTGTAACATAATGAAACAAGTAAGGAAGCCTAAGTTCGAGTAGAATCGAACATTAGATACTCAGCTGTATGCTTTCATTGTTTGTTTGCGTTTGTTCGATATAGGGTGTATTTTATATGACACGAGTGCTGCATAAACAGGGCGCAGCCACGCCCATTTTCAAAATTTGTATCAATCATCCAAATAAGCATATAAATATTATTGTTAGTGCAAAATTGCATCCCTCTATGACTTTTAGTTACCCGAGCTTCTCTCCCAATTCGAGGTGTGCTCCTTTTTGTTTTTTCCTACTAATTGGGTGGACCTACAGTTTTATGCCGGCTCCGAACGGCGAATGCATTTTTTGT
Source organism: Urophora cardui (assembly GCA_960531455.1). Taxonomy (NCBI): domain Eukaryota; kingdom Metazoa; phylum Arthropoda; class Insecta; order Diptera; family Tephritidae; genus Urophora; species Urophora cardui. The sequence goes on along the minus strand of OY482675.1, from coordinate 20,564,213 downwards.
GAGAAGCTTTTTCATGGCAGAAATACTCTCGGAGGGTATGCCGCCCACTGCCGAGAGGTGACCGCTGCTCTTAAAAAACCCAATAATTGGATTTTTACTAATTAGAAAAATTTGTTTGGCTCGGACCGTGGTTTGAACCCGAGACCTCTGGCATAGCAGGCGAGCACTCTACCCACTGCACCACAGCGGCCAACTAACACATGTTATAAAAGTGTATAAACCAAGTTTCGTCATAATATCTCAGTTATTTGTCGAGTAATAGGCACGTAGATTCCTTTGTATAAAAAGAGGCGGTGCCACGCCCATTTTCCAAACTTTTTTATTTTTTGTTTCCGGTCTATTGTAGAACTCATGTCACAAAATTTCAGTGATAGATCTTTATATTTGACAGAGATATCGCTTAAAATGTTTTTATTAGGTCACTTTATAATACCCATATATAAAAGTGGGCGTGGTCGTCAACCGATTTTGGTAATCTTTCGTCCACACATTTGGCTAAGTAAATATATCACGCGTACCAAATTTCATCGATATATCTTTAACGGTTTCTGAGTTATGGCTTATAAAACTTTCAATATTTGCCCCTTAATAAGTGGGCGTGGCACCGCCCATTTTCCAAAATTTTTATAATTTTTGTTTTATTTCCCTAGTTGGTCTCCTGCCACAAAATTTCAGTGATAGATCTTTATATTTGACAGAGATATCGCTTAAAATGTTTTTATTAGGCCCCTTTATAGTTCCCATATATAAAAGTGGGCGTGGCCGTCAACCGATTTTGATAATTTTTCGCCAAAACATTTGTCTAGGTAAGCAAATTACGCATACCAAATTTCATCGATATATCTTCAACGGTTTCTGAGTTATGACATATAAAACTTTCAATGTTTGACCCTTAATAAGTGGGCGTGGCACCGCCCATTTTCCAAAACTTCAACAAATTTCTTCATAAGGGCCTGAGCTCAATACGTGGGTAAAATTTTATCACTCTAGCTATATTAGTGGCTGAGATACCAAATTTCCGATTTTTTCTATATAGGAAAAGTGGGCGTGGTCATGGTCCGATTTCGCCCATTTTCAATACCAACCGTCCCAGTCTCGATACCAACTTGCATTTCAAATTTCATCAAAATATCTCAATTTTTACGCGAGTTATCCTGCGTACGGACGGACGGACGGACGGACGGACGGACGGACGGACGGACGGACGGACGGACGGACGGACGGACGGACATGGCTCAATCGATTTCTCTTTTCACCCTGATCATTTTGATATATATAAGTCCATATCTATCTCGATTATTTCATTATGTTACAATCCACCGTTATGAAATCAAAATTATAATACTCTGTGTACTAGTACAGCTGAGTATAATAATCGAGATAGATATGGACTTATATATATCAAAATGATCAGGGTGAAAAGAGAAATCGATTGAGCCATGTCCGTCCGTCCGTCCGTCCGTCCGTCCGTCCGTCCGTCCGTCCGTCCGTCCGTCCGTCCGTCCGTCCGTCCGTACGCACGATAACTCGCGTAAAAATTGAGATATTTTGATGAAATTTGAAATGCAAGTTGGTATCGAGACTGGGACGGTTGGTATTGAAAATGGGCGAAATCGGACCATGACCACGCCCACTTTTCCTATATAGAAAAAATCGGATATTTGGTATCTCAGCCACTAATATAGCTAGAGTGATAAAATTTTACCCACGTATTGAGCTCAGGCCCTTATGAAGAAATTTGATGAAGTTCTGGAAAATGGGCGGTGCCACGCCCACTTATTAAGGGTCAAACATTGAAAGTTTTATATGTCATAACTCAGAAACCGTTGAAGATATATCGATGAAATTTGGTATGCGTAATATGCTTACTTAGGCAAATGTTTTGACGAAAAATTATCAAAATCGGTTGACGGCCACGCCCACTTTTATATATGGGAACTATAAAGGGGCCTAATAAAAACATTTTAAGCGATATCTCTGTCAAATATAAAGATCTATCACTGAAATTTTGTGGCAGGAGTCCAACTACGGACATAAAACAAAAAATACAAAAATTTTTGAAAATGGGCGGTGCCACGCCCACTTATTAAGGGTCAAACATTGAAAGTTTTATATGTCATAACTCAGAAACCGTTAAAGATATATCGATGAAATTTGGTACGCGTAATATATTTACTTAGCCAAATGTGTGGACGAAAAATTACAAAAATCTGTTGACGACCACGCCCACTTTTATATATGGGTATTATAAAGTGACCTAATGAAATCATTTTTAGCGATATCTCTGTGAAATATAAAGATAATTCATTGAAATTTTGTGATATGAGTTCTACAATAGACCGGAAACAAAAAATAAAAAAAGTTTATAAAATGGGCGTGGCACCGCCTCTTTTTATGCAAAGAAATCTACGAGCCTATTACTCGACAAATAACTGAGATATTATGACGAAACTTGGTTTATTCACTTTTATAACTTGTGTTAATAGACACGCAAAAATGTATTGAAATCGGTTTATGACCACGCCTACTTTTTAACAAAGATATTTCTGGAACACCCTTTTGGAATTTGTAACGTGAAGTCTTTGTAACTAAAAGTCATAGAGGGATGCAATTTTGCACTAACAATAATATTTATATGCTTATTTGGATGATTGATACAAATTTTGAAAATGGGCGTGGCTGCGCCCTGTATATGCAGCACTCGTTTCATATAAAATACACCCTATATCGAACAAACGCAAACAAACAATGAAAGCATACAGCTGAGTATCTAATGTTCGATTCCACTCGAACTTAGGCTTCCTTACTTGTTTTCTTTTATTTTCAGATGCGAGACAACAAACAAAACTATGAAGAGTTTGCATATAACATATGTATGTATTTGCATACGTACGTTGTTTTATAATTTCGTAAAGCGTGCGCAGCATGACCCTCAATTCATTGCATTTTCTCTGTATCTAAACTAAAACTAACAAGTAAGGAAGCCTAAGTTCGAGTGGAATCGAACATTAGATACTCAGCTGTATGCTTTCATTGTTTGTTTGCGTTTGTTCGATTAGGGTGTATTTTATATGAATCGAGTGCCGCATAAAGTGGGCGCAGCCACGCCCATATTCAAAATTTTTATCAATCATCCAACTAAGCATATAAATTTGTTAGTGCAAATTTGCAGCCCTTTATGACTTCCAATTACAAAGATGTCACGTTACAAATTCCAAAAGGGTTTTCCAGAAATATCTTTGTTAAAAAGTAGGCGTGGTCAAAACCGACTTCGATAAATTTTTGAGCATGTATTACCACAAGTTATGAAAATGTACAAACTGATTTTCGTCATAACATCTTAATTATTTGCAGAGTTATGGGTTCCGAAATCTCGTAGATTCCTTTGTCTGAAAAGAGGCGGTGCCACACCCATTCATGACACAAAATTTTAATAACATATCTTTATATTTGACATAGATATCGCTTAAAATATTTTTATTATGCCCCTTAATAGTTCCCATATATAAATTTGGGCGTGGTCGTCAATCGATTTTGGCAATTTTTCGTCCAAACATTTTCCTAAGTAAGTAAATTACGCGTACCAAATTTCGTCGATATATCTGCTACGGTTTCTGAGTTATGACCTATAAAACTTTCAATGTTTGCCCCTTAATAAGTGGGTGTGGCACCGCCCATTTTCCAAAATTTCACCATATTTCTTCATAAGGGCCTGAGCTGAATACTTAGGTTAAATTTTGTCACTCCAGCTCTATTAGTGACGGAAATACAAAATATCAGATTTTTACTATATGGGGAAAGTGGACGTGGTCATGGTCCGATTTCGCCCATTTTCAATTCCAACCGTCCCAGTCTCGATACCAACTTGTATTCCAAATTTCATCAAAATATCTCTATTTTTGCGCGAGTTAGAGTGTTTACAGACGGATGGACGGACGGACGGATATGGCTCAATCGATTTCTCTTTTCACCCTGATCACTTTGATATATATAAGTCTATATCTATCTGGATTATTTCATTCTGTTACAATCCACCGTTATGTGATTAAAACTGTAATACTCTGTGTACTAGTACCGCTGAGTATAACAAACCTCAGCTAATATCCACAGCATACTTTTAGGGAAATGTCTCCTCACTGCTTGTTTATAAACATAACCAGTAGTTGTTGACAAACATTGGCAATGTACATCCACGAATATTCATAGATTTTACAACATGGATTTACACAAATATTTATGCATGTACCATCTTTTATAAAATTATTTTTTGTATGGTGTCAAATTCTGGGGGGTTTTCAGAAAAGGGGGCGTGGCACCTCCCATACAAACATAATTTTTCATGCTGAATATCTCTAAAATTGTTTAAGGTAGGGACTTGGAAATTGGTGTGGAGATAAACGATAACAATTCCATATTAACGCAAAATAATAGGAGTTATACGAAAAAGGAGGCGTGGCACCTCCCATACAAACTTAATTTTTCATGCTGAATATCTCTAAAATTGTTTAAGGTAGGGACTTGGAAATTGGTGTGGAGATAAACGAAAAGGGGACGTGGCATTTTTCAAGCTGAAATCTATAAAGGCGTTTAAGGTTGGGACCTGAAAATTGATCAGGGGATTAACGATATCAATAACATGCTTATGAAAAAAACAGTAGTTTTGGGAAAATGGGGTGTGGCACCTCCTATGCTTTCTTAATTTTTAAGGCTAATTATTAGGGTGTCCCGTTCTTGTAGGAAAAACATTTTTTTTCGAGCTACGCTATCGCAAGAGGTATCAAAAGTTGCGTAATTGAATACAGATCACAATGAAATTAAAAACAAGTAAAAGCGCGGCTATCTTCGGCCGTACCGAAGACTTCATACCTTTCATGAGTGGGGAAATGAAAAGTTACCTATGTATGTACATTAGGGTGGCCCTTAGTTGTATGGGGGGAAAAAAAAGTGCTTCAATCCGCGATTTCCCCCCATCAAAATGTGCGAATAGTAATAAAATCTAGATATACGAAGTTTTAGACCAATCAAAAAAGATTTAGAGGTCGCTCAAAGAGCTTAAAGTGCAGAAAATTACGATTTTTTTGCTTTTTTGGAATTTATTCCTATATATTATATATATTATAGACAGTTTGACATTGTACATATTTTTCGCGAATTCCACAAGTTATTATCTTTTAAATATGGTATAACTTACAAAAATCGGTGAGCTGGTAAAAATGTTAAAAATAAATATCAAAAACACCATGCTAGTCATCAAGTACGCAGTAGGTATTTTATTACATAGTGTGTATTTAAAGTGTATACATACGTATGTATAGATGTACATATTTTTAGAAATTGTGAAAATTCTGAATTTATGAAATTAATGTTTTAATTAAATAATTTATGATTTAATTAACGATGACTTATTGTGTGATTCGTATTCTTTTCTATATTCAGTTACCACTTGTAATAAATACTGATTTTCCTGTTCATTATTTGTTAGGATTCTGTTATATTCTTCTATGAGCTTAACGCCGCGCTCTGCTGTGTCATTTACCACTTTTATACTTGCAACAGTATCTCTTCCTATCTTGTAAGTGTCTGTTTCATGCCAGTGTAACGGATCTATCTCCAGAAATTGTGTCGAAATATTAAATATTCTTAATATGTATCTACGTAAATGAGCCACATATTTCAGTGAATTTTTTTATGAGGATTTAATCCACTTTAGGTATATAATGCAGCAAAACCTCATAGAAATTATTAGCGCATTTACGTAAATATTTACAAAAGAAAACGTTATCCTCTAAAAATTTTAATATGCTCCTTAGTTACCTATGTATGTACATAGCCTGATTAAGTTTAATTTATAATTTTAATTCTGTGGGTTATTTATGGAAAGAATTATTAGAAATAAAACAAAGTAAAAAAATTTTTTTAAAAAAGCTTTTATTTAATATTAATATAACAATTTACTAAAAAGGAAAAAAATAATTTTTTTATATTTTTGAACAAGATTTATATTAGTCCTTAGTTCATTTGGATCTTAATTTCAATCTAAACATACATTTAACGTATTTCTTCAAAGCATTTCTGTATATGTATCAACATAAATAAAAGCGCGGGTGCTCTTTACGTAATGCATATCTTACGTAATTGGAATTTAAAGTTTTTATCGCTTCCTTCCATTTCGCCAATACGGTTTTATAACATGAATATGTAATGAGTACCCGCGCTTTTATTTATGTTGATACATATACAGAAATGCTTTGAAGAAATACGTTAAATGTATGTTTAGATTGAAATTAAGATCCAAATGAACTAAGGACTAATATAAATCTTGTTCAAAAATATAAAAAAATTATTTTTTTCCTTTTTAGTAAATTGTTATATTAATATTAAATAAAAGCTTTTTTAAAAAAATTTTTTTACTTTGTTTTATTTTTGCCTTTTTAGTTTTACAATGCATATTACATCTAATATCTGGTTTTACTATACTCTTTTGTGAATAGATTACTTCGTAATACGTGTTCAAAATAGGAACAAATCTGGTTCATAAATACTAATTTTCTAAATATCTTGACACTAGCGCCACCTAGCGGCGATTTATTTCCACGGATATATTTACTTTCTCATAGGCAATATATATACCGAATATGAACAAATTCGGTCGGTAAATACGAATTTTACAAATATCTTGACACCAGCGCCACCTAGCGGCGATTTTTTTCCTCGGATGTATTTACTTTCTCATAGGCAATATATATACCGAATATGAACAAATTCGGTCGGTAAATACGAATTTTACAAATATCTTGACACCAGCGCCACCTAGCGGCGATTTTTTTCCACAGATGTATTTACTTTCTCATAGGCAATATATATACCGAATATGAACAAATTCGGTCGGTAAATACGAATTTTACAAATATCTTGACACCAGCGCCACCTAGCGGCGATTTTTTTCCTCGGATGTATTTACTTTCTCATAGGCAATATATATACCGAATATGAACAAATTCGGTCGGTAAATACGAATTTTACAAATATCTCGACATCAGCGCCATCTATCGGATTTTTTTTTATTTCACATTGCATTGTCTTCGGGTCCTGAACTATGTTCCAAATTTCAAGTACCTAGCTCAACTAGAAGTATCTTAAATGTTCGTTGCAAAATTCCACGACATACATACAAAAAGTGAAGTTAAATAAAAGCTTGTAAAAATGGGTTCTTGGCTATTTAAATGGAGGAGTTATACACCAAAATGTCCATATCTGAACAATCGGTTGTATGGGAGCTATATGTTATAGTGGTCCGATCTTGACAATTTTCGGTAATCCCGTTTGGGCCCATATGGGTACAAATACTTCAAAATTTCACGCCGTTAGCTGTTAAAATGGAGGAGTTATACACAAAAATGTCCATATCTGAACAATCGGTTGTAGGGGAGCTATATGTTATAGTGGTCCGATCTTGACAATTTTCGGTAACCCTGTTTGGGCCCATATGGGTACAAATACTTCAAAATTTCACGCCGTTAGCTGTTAAAATGAAGGAGTTATACACCAAAATGTGTATATCTGAACAATCGATTGTAGGGGAGCTATATGTTATAGTGGTCCGATCTTAACAATTTTCGGCAATCCCGTTTGGGTCCATACGGGTACAAATACTTCAAAATTTCAGGCCGTTATCTGTTAAAATGGAGGAGTTATACACCAAAATGTGTATATCTGAATAATCGGATGTTGTGGAACTATATGTTATAGTGGTCCGATCTTGACAATTTTCGGTAACCTTGTTTGGGCTTAAATGGGCACGTCTACTTCAAAGTTTCATGTCCTTAGCTGTTTAAATGGGGAAGTTATGCACAAATTACATTCAAAAATTTCATGTATATCTGAATAATCGGTTGTTTTCTATATGTTATAGTGGTCCGATTCGGCCGGTTCCGACAAATGATCAGCTGCATATAACAACATACCTGTATTCCGAATTTCATTGAGATATCTCAAAAACTGAGGGACTAGTTTGCGCTCACACAGACGGACGGACAGAAGGACAGACGGACATGGCTTAATCGACTCAGCTCGTGATTCTGATCATATCGGTATATATTTTGGTGGGTCCCCCACGCTTCCTTCTGGTACTTTCGACAAAAATTTTTTGGCACTAAGTTATAATACCATTTCATTCTCATGAAAGGTATAAAAACAAAAAAAAAAAAAAAAAACAAGGCCTACTCACTTTATGAAGCACTACTACCGTAATTTTGAATCAATTTTTATTTACTTTTGCTTTTTGAAAAGCTGATTTTATGTATTTTGTTATAAAGGTTTAAAACCCATTGTTTGTAACTTCAAAATCCAATAGAAACGTGCCGAAAACCAATATTTTTAGAAAAATTTAATTTTTTTTTTGGAATAAAAGACCAAAAATTGGTAATTTTTAGGTCGATTTGCAAACTATTTTGCTTGTTTGAAAGGTAAAAGTAGCATCTTTCAAATAAAAGAAAAAAAATTGAATTCGATCAAGAAACAAGAAAGTTATACCATCTCGAAGTTGTAATTTCAATAATTTCAGAGTTGTATTATATTTGTACTCAAAAAATTTAAAAACGAAGTGATGGGGAAAAACCGCAAATGAGGTAGTGGTTTATGGGCCATGGTGAAACCAAAAAACCATGTGAGAGCCCCTGCATTTTTTTGGTGTAGCACAGTGTTATTAGTGTCTTGGCCATTTAAATGGAGGAGCTACACACCAAAATGTCCATATCTGAACAATCGGTTGTATGGGAGCTATATGTTATAATGGTCCGATCTTGACAATTTTCGGTAACCCCGTTTGGGTCCATAGGGGTACAAATACTTTAAAATTTCACGCCGGTAGCTGTTAAAATGGAGGAGTTATACACCAAAATGTCTATATCTGAACAATCGGTTGTATGGGAGCTATATGTTATAGTTGTCCGATCTTGACAATTGTCGGTAACCCCGTTTGGGTCCATATGGGTACAAATACTTTAAACTTTCACGCCGTTAGTTGTTAAAATGGAGGAGTTATACACCAAAATGTCTATATCTGAACAATCGGTTGTATGGGAGCTATATGTTATAGTGGTCCGATCTTGACAATTTTCGGTAACCCCGTTTGGGTTCATATGGGTACAAATACTTTAAAATTTCACGCCGGTAGCTGTTAAAATGGAGGAGTTATACACCAAAATGTCTATATCTGAACAATCGGTTGTATGGGAGCTATATGTTATAGTGGTCCGATCTTGACAATTTTCGGTAACCCCGTTTGGGTCCATATGTGTACAAATACTTCAAAATTTCAGGCCGCTAGCTGTTAAAATGGAGGAGTTATACACCAACATGCGTATATCGGAATAATCGGATGTTGTGGAACTATATGTTATAGTGGTCCGATCTTGAAAATTTTCGGTAACCTTGTTTGGGCCAAAATCGGTACGTCTACTTCAAAGTTTCATATCCTTAGCTGTTTAAATGGGGAAGTTATGGACAAATTACATCCATAAATTTCATGTATATCTGAATAATCGGTTGTTTTCTATATGTTATAGTGGTCCGATTCGGCCGGTTCCGACAAATGATCAGCTGCATATAACAACATACCTGTATTCCGAATTTCATTCAGATATCTCAAAAACTGAGGGACTAGTTTGCGTTCACACAGACGGACGGACGGACAGACGGACAGACGGACATGGTTTAATCGACTCAGCTCGTGATTCTGATCATATCGGTATATATTTTGGTGGATCCCCCACGCTTCCTTCTGGTACTTTCGACAAAAATTTTTTGGCACTAAGTTATAATACCATTTCATTCTCATGAAAGGTATAAAAACTGGAATTAAATTCGATCTTCAGGGCTCTACCAAGATCTGAAATTTTGTTAATTTCATATATTTAGAAACCTAAACTTTAGAGCTAAAATAATAAAAATGTCGTAATCAAAAGTTATTTTATTATTGAGATCAATCATATAGGTACAGAGAAAAAAATTATTGTATTTGATTAATTTAAAAAACTTAGAATTCAAACATATTTTTCTGTCCAAATATTGGCATTTCTGCTTGACATTGCGACTATAGTATTTTTTGAGTTTTGTTGTTATTGCTGCCACCACTATTTTGTTGTTGCTATTATATACTAATTAGATACCTACATATTTCATTATATATTTCCTCTTTCCTACTTATTCTTTATAACCCCACGTATGCATTCCTTGTCCTTTTTATACTCAGCTGTACTAGTACACAGAGTATTATAGTTTTAATCACATAACGGTGGATTGTAACACCATAAAATAATCGAGATAGATATAGACTTATATATATCAAATTGATCAGGGTGAAAAAAGAAATCGATTGAGCCATGTCCGTCCGTCTGTCCGTCTGTCTGTCTGTACGCACGATAACTCGCGCAAAAATTGAAATATTTTGATGAAATTTGGAATGCAAGTTGGTATCAAGACTGGAACGGATGGTAATGAAAATGGGCGAAATCGGACCATGACCACGCCCACTTCCCCTATATAGTAAAAATCGGAAATTTTGTATCTCAGTCACTAATAGAGCTAGAGTGATAAAATTTCACCCACGTGTGAAGCCCAGGCCTTTATGAAGAAATTTGGTGAGATTTTGAAAAATGGGCGGTGCCACGCCCACTTATTAAGGGCCAAACATTGAAAGTTTTATATGTCATAACTCAGAAACCGTTGAAGATATATCGATGAAATTTGGTAGGCGTGATATACTTACTTAGGCAAATGTTTGGACGAAAAATTGCCAAAATCGGTTAACGACCACGCCCACTTTTATATATGGGTATTATAAAGTGGCCTAATAAAAACATTTTAAGCGATATCTCTGTCAAATATAAAGGTATGTCATTGAAATTTTATGGCAGGAGTCCAACTGCGGATATAAAACGAAAAGCATAAAAATTTTGGAAAATGGGCGTGGCACCGCCTCTTTTTAGAAGCAGGAATATACGAGATTTATGAGCCCATAACTCGACAAATAATTGATATATAATGACGAAACTTGGTGTGTAGACTTTTATTACTTGTGGTAATAGATGTTGCAAATTTCAGCGAAATCGGTTGACGACCACGCCCACTTTTATATATGGGTATTATAAAGTGGCCTAATAGAAACATTTTAAGCCATATCTCTGTCAAATATAAAGATAATTTATTGAAATTTTGTGGCATAAGTTCAAAAGTAGATCTGAAACAAAAAATAGAAAAATTTTGGAAATTGGGCGTGGCACCGCCTCATTTTAGACAAAGGAATATACGAGATTTTTTAGCCTTTAACTCGACAAATAATTGAGATATTATGACGAACTTGGTTTATACACTTTTATAACTTGTGTTACTAGACACACAAAAATGTATTGAAATCGGTTTGTGACCACGCCTACTTTTTAACAAAGATATTTCTGGAACGCCCTTTGGGAATTTGTAGCGTGACATCTTTGTAACTAGAAGTCATAAAGGAATGAAATTTTGCAAAAAAATAATATTCGTATGCTTTGTTGGATCACTGAATAAATGTTTGAAAATAGGTGTGGCTATGCCCACTTTATGCAGCACTCGCCTTATATAAAATACGCCGTGTTTCCATCAAGCGCAAACAAACAATGAAAGCATACAGCTGAGTATCTAATGTTCGATTCCACTCGAACTTAGGCTTCCTTACTTGTTGTTTTTCGTATAGTGATTCTGCTTCTTCGTTTAAGTTTCTACTTCTTTGAAACTACACACCACTTGCAGCCAAATATGTTCAGAATTGCATGGTTTGGAGAACACACGCCAACACACCTATGCATACACATTGTTACAGCTCTGTTTCGTTCTGTTCAAACACTATTGCATACGGCAATTTTCCAATTTTGGAATTGGATTGTGGAAGCATTTTAATCAAAATTAATAATATAGATATAAACAAAAGAAGATCAGGTTGTAAAGTTTGAGTTACAAGATAAATATGTTCGACTTCGGTTTCCACTCTCTTCTCGTAATCCTATTCTAATAAGATTTATAAAAATTTTGAGCAAATAAAATTAGCTTTTATCTAGTATAAGTTTAATGGCTCTAGCTTTTGATATAACAAAGATATAAGGAAAAGAAATTGAGGTTGTTTGAATTATGAGATAAATATGTTTCACTTCTGATTTCACTAGTTCTAGTATTCGTATCCAAATAAAATTTAGACCAATTTGTCGTATTTTAATGAACTTTAATCAGAGCTAACTAAATTATTTCATACTTTAAAGTGAAATAATAGAGAGTTGTATTTATTAGTGGTACATACTAGCAGTGATGTCATTTTCACTTCTATCGAAGTTTTTCACTTCACTTTTATGCGTGTCACTTCGACACTTCCTCTTTCCCAAAATCACTTCGATTTTGACCAATCAGAATTAAGTTTTTTTTATAATTTATTCTTAAAAATTCTAACAAAAGTTGCATATGCAAGTATGCAAGAGGTAGACGTTTATACAATCAAAAGATATGGAATCCCTCATTGAGAGGTGAAATACACATTATGTTTCAACCCCCATACCTAATGGTCTTTTAGGTATAGCATGGAGAAAATCCCTTTCCCATTTGGGCGGCGTTCTGAACTGCTGGAGTCATGCCCACAAAGATTACAACAAATAATTCGCTCTGTGATGCATTAAATCGACTATTTAGCTTGGGGTGGAAACATGATGGTTTAAGGAAGTGCAACTTGGTAAAGCGTTGGTCTGTTATTTTCGCTAAAGGACACATTGACCGTTATAAAGTACAGGGATATTTAGCAGAATCTTCTTCTGCAAATAAAATGCAGAAGCCGAATCAAACCCATTGTCGAAAATATGTGTATGTACGAGTATTTTCATTGTAACTACATGTAATTCAGATTTTTGCACTTAAAAGTGAGTTGCATAAAAAATTAAGCGAATAGAACTTATAAGAACGAAAAGAATTACATAGTAAGAATGCAAACAATATGCGGATGTAATATATGTTGTGGTGAGTGGGCGTTCTGCATGAATGACAAAACCGCAAAACTTTAAAGATCGGTAAAGCCCTGAAGATGTAATTGTATTTAGTTTTTAAAACTTGTTTCGTAATTTGCTATCAAAACCGCAAATTTTGAAGGGTCTTGTGTTAAGGAAATCCAAAAAAAAAAATTTCGGGACACACTACTAATTATCCCTAAAAGCGTTCATGGCATGTACATAGAAATCACTATGCAGATATATACGATATCAATACCATATTCACCAAAAAAAAGATTTATCGAAAAATGGGCATTGCACCTCCCATACGTACTAAACTTTTGAGGCTCAATATATCTAAAAGGGTTGGAGGAGGGGCCTGGCAAGCATTTTGAAAGGGCCATTCAAGGGAGAGGAATGCTTACTTCCCCAGATTCCCTTATCTTCAACAGATTTCCCCTTCCAATTCAAACGTATGCGATGACAATTAACAAGTCACAAGGGCAGTCGCTGGAAGTATGCGGCATAAACCTAGAAATGCCATGCTTTTCACATGGTCAGCTCTATGTGGCGTGTTCCTGTGTTGGAAAATCGTCCTCGATATTTATTTACGCTCCGGGACAGAAAACTAAAAATGTTGTGTATCGTGCAGCCTTAAACTGAACACTAAAATTATATATTTTTGAAGTTATATACACAATGAAGTAGTGAAAAATCGTTAATTTTCTATTAAACATAATACCGGTGTAAAAAACAATTTCTGAAATGAAATTAATAAAAAAATCTATTTTGGGCAGAACGAAGTTTGCCGGGTCAGCTAGTTAAAAAGAAAAAAATTTGTTTTATTTTTGTTTACAGCGGATATTTCATCAATCATTCATTAAAGAATCAGCAAGCTCTTTTCCATTAGAAATCATTAAGTAATCATCAAACATTCAGCAGTGAATATTCCTTTTTTCGAAATCTCTTTCAATTTCGAATGAGAGCTCTCCCAATTTTTTTTTTTGTTTACTGCACACCATTCATCAGTAGTTCATATAGAAGTCAGCGCTGAACAGTCATGCAGTGCTCCTCAATAAAATCATTGATGAACTCAAACGATTTATATGAAAAATTCAGCAGTCTTTATATGAAACTTGTCATCGATGCCTCCGCACTAGGCAGACAATTTCATCACTGATTCATTAAGATTTAATTTGGACATTTACTGCGGGGTACATATACAAAATTCAATATATGTATATATGTATCTATGTTATTGTGCAGAATATGTATGTACATATGTATGTAATAATAATACAATGGCGCTATTATAACTCTGACGAGTTTTATGGCCGAGCTTCTCTCCCAATTCGAAGTATGCTCCTTTTTGTTTTTATACTCAGCTGTACTAGTACACAGAGTATTATAATTTTGATTTCCTAACGGTGGATTGTAACAGAACGAAATAATCGATATGGATATAGACTTATATATATCAAAATGATCAGCGTGAAAAGAGAAATCGATTGAGCCATGTCCGTCCGTCCGTCCGTCCGTCCGTCTGTCCGTCTGTCCGTCTGTCCGTCTGTCCGTCTGTACGCACGATAACTCACGCAAAAATCGAAATATTTTGATGAAATTTGGAATGCAAGTTGGTATCAAGACGAGAACGGATGGTATTGAAAATGGGCGAAATCGGACCATGACCACGCCCACCTCCCCTATATAGTAAAAATCGGAAATTTGGTATCTCAGTCACTAATATAGCTGGAGCGATGAAATTTTACCCACGTGTTGAGCTCAGGCCCCTATGAAGAAATTTGATGAAATTTTGGAAAATGGGCGGTGCCACGCCCACTTATTAAGGGGCAAACATTGAAAGTTTTATGAGTCATAACTCAGAAACTATTGAAGATATATAGATGAAATTTGGTACGCGTGATATATTTGCTTACGCAAATGTTTTGACGAAAAATTGCCAAAATCGGTTAACGACCACGCCCACTTTTATATATGGGTATTATAAAGTGACCTAATAAAAACATTTGAAGCGATATCTCTGTCAAATATAAAGATATATCAATGAAATTTTATGGCAAGATTCCAACTAAGGACATAAAACAAAAAACACAAAAATTTTGGAAAATGGGCGTGGCACCGCCTCCTTTTAGGAGCAGGAATATACGAGATTTTGGAGCCCATATCTCGACAAATAATTGATATATTATGACGAAACTTGGTGTATACACTTTTATTACTTGTAGCAATACATGTTGAAAATTTTAGCGAAATCGGTTGACGACCACGCCCACTTTTATATATGGGTATTATAAAGTGGCCTAATAAAAACATTTTAAGCGATATCTTTGTCAAATATAAAGATAATTCATTGAAATTTTGTGGCATGAGTTCTTCAATAGACTGGAAACAAAAAATAGAAAAATTTTGGAAAATGGGCGTGGATACCCCCACTTCATGCAGCACTCGCTTTATATATATAAAGTACACCGTGTTTCCATCAAAGGCAAACAAACAATAAGCATACAGCTGAGTATCTAATGTTCGATTCCACTCGAACTTAGGCTTCCTTACTTGTTCCTACTAATTGGGTGGACCTACAGTTTTATGCCGGCTCCGAACGGCGAATGCATTTTTTGTGAGAAGCTTTTTCATGGCAGAGATACACTCGGAGAGTATGCCGCCCACTGCCGAGAGGTGACCGCTGCTCCTAAAAAGCATGCTATTGTGCAGAATGTATAAGTAGGTGCGCTTATGTGGCGAGCGCGTTTATGCAGTCCTGACGAGCCCTTCTGCCTTGCGAAAAATATTCACTCGAATGTGTCGGCATATTAACATCCAATGCATCACGAGGAGGGTCTTCTGTAAAGATTTCTTCATTCGTTTCATATATGCCATGCCTTTGTAAGATGTTGTGCAGGATTGCGCATGCATATATAATTGATGCAGCTCTTCTACGCGAATATCTCAAAACACGCTCTTTGGATACACACCGGAAGTGCGACTTAAGAACACAGAATGCGCGTTCAATTGTGTTTCTGGCCTTTATAAGGACCCTATTATAGTGTTCTTCACTGTCTGATGAAGGGTTCGAAATTGGCTCTACACCATTTCCAGATGGATTTTAGAAAGCGTCAACTGGATTTTAGAAAGGGTAAATTTGATTGTAGAAATGTCAATTAGATTTTGAAAAGGGGAAATTGGATTTTAGAAATGTCAATTGGATTTTAGAAAGGGGAAATTGGATTTTAGAATAGCCAACTGGATTTTAGAAGGGGAAAATTGGATTTTAGAAACGTCAATTGGATTTTAGAAAAGGGAAACTGGACTTTAGAAAATGTAAATTGGATTTTCGAAAATTTATATAATTACGTATATGTAAATTATACGCAATAAAAAATTTCTATTCGAAAAATTCTGTGTAAAATTTATTTTACACGCACATTCTGAAATCCAATTCACGCTTTCGAAAATCCAATTTACATTTTCAAAAATCCATTTAACGCTTTCGAAAATCCAATTGCCATTTCTAAAACCCAATTTCCCCTTTCTAAAACCCAATTGACATTTCTAAAATCCAATTTCCCCTTTCTAAAATCCAATTGAAATTTCTAAAATCCAATTCTCTCTTTCTAAAATCCAATTGTCGTTTCTAAAATCCAGTTAACGCTTTCTAAAATCCATCTGGAAATGGTGCAGTGGATAACCCGAATCACCCAGAAGCCACTTAAAGGCACCAGGCGCATGTTCCCGTATCACATTTATCCTTGCTGGCGATGTTGTCCATATTTCCGAATCGTGACAAGATCCTGGGAAATGAGCATTTACGTGGCGGGATATCAAATCATCATCGCAAATCTAGAAATGAAGTATTTCGTTATTAAGGCTACTTTTACCCGCCTCAACATTTATATTCAGTTGTCTACGGAAACAGAAAAGGGGGATTGACAAGACAGGATATAGTGCAGATAGGTCTGCACCGCCAAATAGTTTAAATTTTTGCGACTTGCTTCTGATATATTCATTCATACATATACAAACACATATACTTACAGCTTCAACATTGATGCTATAGTATCCCTTTCAGTTCATATACTCATGTTGAACTACACCAGGGGTTGTTGATGCCAGTACAATTATGGCCACATGAGTGCAATCAATTGCGCCTATTACACCCTTTATGCCAAATTTGTTGTAAAATCTAAATGGAATTTTGAATAAATATATATGTAAATCCTTACTAATATTATAAATACGAAAGTGAGTTTGTTATCTGAGAGTTAAAACCAACTTACTCATGTTTAATACTATTGTATTGCTCAAGTGTACTTGCGAAGCTTATTTCAAATCGTTTCCTTTCCACAATAAGCGTACAAATTGCAGTGATGCACCTTGATACGCTCGGTTGGCTCAACGCTGCGAAATGGCTATTTCCAATGCAGCTTTGATAAGAGCCATTGCATAAAAAATATAATGCTGATATAAACTAGAAGGAGAACACCCATCAGAACATACATATATCTGGGGTCGGCTTCGATATAATGCGCCCACCGTATTTATTTTCAAACCACTAAAAATAATACTCTTCTGCGCAAAAATACTGTATTATAAAACAAGTAAGGAAGCCTAAGTTCGAGTGGAATCGAACATTAGATACTCATCTGTATGCTTTCATTGTTTGTTTGCGTTTGTTCGATATAGGGTGTATTTTATATAAAGCGAGTGCCGCATAAAGTGGGCGTAGCCACGCCCATTTTCAACATTTTTATCAGTCATCCAACTAAGCATATGAATATTATTCTTTGTGCAAAATTTCATTCCTTTATGACTTCTAGTTACAAAGAAGTCTTGTTACAAATTCCCAAAGGGTGTTCCAGAAATATCTTTGTTAAAAAGTAGGCGTGGTCATAAACCGATTTCAATAAATTTTTGCGTGTCTATTAACACAAGTTATAAAAGTGTATTAACCAAGTTTCGTCATAATATCTCAATTATTTGTCGAGTTGTGGGCTCTGAAATCTCGTTGATTCCTTTGTCTGAAAAGAGGCGGTGCCACGCCCATTTTCCGAAATTTTTCTATTTTATGTTTTCGATCTATTGTAGAACTCATGCCACAAAATTTCAATGAATTATCTTTATATTTGACAAAGATATCGCTTAAAATGTTTTTATTAGGCCACTTTATGATACCCATATATAAAAGTGGGCGTGGTCGTCAACCGATTTCGCTAAAATTTCGAACATGTATTACTACAAGTAGTGAAAGTGTATAGACCAAGTTTCGTCATAATATATCGATTATTTGTCGAGTTATGGGCTCAGAAATCTCGTATATTCCTGCTTCTAAAAGGAGGCGGTGCCACGCCCATTTTCCAAAATTTTTGTATTTTTTGTTTTACGTCCATAGTTGGACACCTTCCATAAAATTCCAATGATATATCTTTATATTTGACAGAGATATCGCTTAAAATGCTTTTATTAGGTCACATTATAATACCCATATATAAAAGTGGGCGTGGTCGTCAACCGATTTTGGAAATTTTTCGTCCAAACATTTGCCTAAGTAAGTATATCACGCCTACCAAATTTCATCGATATATCTTCAACGGTTTCTGAGTTATGACTCATAAAACTTTCAATGTTTGCCCCTTAATAAGTGGGCGTGGCACCGCCCATTTTCCAAAATTTCACCATATTTCTTCATAAGGGCCTGAGCTCAATACGTGTGTGAAATTTTATCACTCTAGCTCTATTAGTGACCGAGATACAAAATTTCCGATTTTTACTATATAGGGGAGGTGGGCGTGGTCATGGTCCGATTTCGCCCATTTTCAATACCATCCGTTCCTGTCTTGATACCAACTTACATTTCAAATTTCATCAAAATATCTCAATTTTTGCGCGAGTTATCGTGCTCACAGACGGACAGACGGACAGACGGACAGACGGACAGACGGACAGACGGACAGACGGACAGACGGACAGACGGACGGACATGGCTCAATCGATTTCTCTTTTCACCCTGATCATTTTGATATATATAAGTCTATATCTATCTCGATTATTTCATTCTGTTACAATCCACCGTTAGGAAATCAAAACTATAATACTCTGTGTACTAGTACAGCTGAGTATAAAAAACTATGACGAAGTCATTTTTTAGGGCCGTGGTTCCTCAATGGAAAGCCGACCCTTTTGGTGGGCAGGTGGAACTCTGAGCCTCCTTTCCGAAAAATTCCGGGGCCTGGTGCATTATATCGAAATTTCCCTCATTTCTATATACAATCACTAAACTTACCGGAGTTCGAATGGAATTCTGGATTGCCGGATACTTTCATCGAATGTTTTTAAATCCTGTATTATATCCCAACACAAGGTTTTGGGAAACCTCAAGAATCTCCGGAATACATCCTCTTCCAGAAAGAAAGGATCTTCCGAATCCCGCAATCTTGCCAGGGTTATCCGTCGATCATTTCTAAATTTTGAAACAATTCGAGTTATTCACGATTTTCAAGCCGTTTGTGTTAATTACTTACCTTTTTTCGTTTTCTCGCTTTTTTAATATTAAATAAGCACAAAACATTTCTTCCTCCATAATTCTTTTTCAATTTTTATAAATTTTCCCGCTTTGTTTATTTCACCTCAATGTGTTGTATATTTTGTGACCTCCTCGCCACTAGGTCACTAATTAGTGACATATATTTTGAGACTTGAGACATTAGATCGCTTACAGAATACCGAATTGTCCCAAAATGAATCTCACAACGAAAAGGTCTCAATTCGTGACTTGAGACAGCTTACAGAATACCAGTATAAAACCCTGATGACTTAACAGTTTTTCAGATGTTAAGGAAACAGCTGGTTTCGTATAACCATATTTTGAATATACAAAAGTTAGTGAATAGCAAGGTTCAGGCGCGGATCCAGGATTTCGGCAAGGGGGGGGGGGGTTTTTGAACATTTCTTTTTTTGGAAGATGTTTCTTAAGGGCAGACGTTGGTGAAAATATGGACTAATACCACCAGGCGCGGATCCAGGATTTCGGCAAGGGGGGGTTTTGAAAATTTCTTTTTTTTGGAAGATGTTTTTTAAGGGCAGACGCTGCACATAGGTAGATTTTATGAATTTATGCGGCCAAAATTGAAAATTTTAAAATTGGTGCAAATACAAAATCCAAAATCGCTCTGCGTTTATAATAGACCGGGCGATAATAAACCGGTCTTCTCGGCTTTTATAGACAACGGGGGTGTCTCTGCCGCTAGTCGAAACTTATTATTCTCCCACTTTTTCGATTTTTTATTTTTTACGTATTTTAAGTACATTTTTAAACGTCAATATTTTCAGTTTTAAGAGAGTTATCAAAGTAAACATCATGGATTCGAGTTCTTCAGGTAAATATCATTATTTATTGAAGAAATCGTCAACCTAGCATAATAAAAGACCCACCATTTTGAAGCTTTTAAGCATATTGGCCTTTCTTGAAAAAATATTGTTAATTTTTTAATTCAAAAGCATTTTAGTTATATTATCGCCTCCCGTCAATTTCTCTACGGAAAAATGCAAAGCCAGAAATTATCAACAATGGATTAAAAATTGGCCTACTGGAAAATTACCTGCTTTCGTATTTTTAGTATTTCCAATTTTTCAAAGTCAATGAAATACTTATCATAAAAAGGGGCTAGGAATCCTAAAGCTACATTTTTTAGAAGAGTTTTGAGTATGCAATTTTGCAGCTCATTCAATTTTAATATAATAATATGCAACATTCAACTTTTTGAAAATTTTCATTGGCTTTTCGGAAATTTTAATTGGAACGGTCTCACCCTACACCCTACAGAATCAACTTATAAAATCGACGGAATTTTTCACAGCATTGAGAATTTAATTTTTTACACTAAAATTGGTTGGCTACATAACAGTACACTTGGAAATCTCCTCAAAATCTTCTATAAATTATGGCCTTGCTTTGAAATTTTTAATCCACTTTCAGAAATTTCTACGATTTTTCAGATTTTTTCCATAAGCTCAGAAATCCTGCTTAAAACGATTTTTATTGAAAAATTTTCTATATTTTTAAACTAAAATAAGAAAGTAAAATTTTCGACAGAACTCTTTGAAATAAATTTAAAAACTTTGGCGTATGATTTTTTTTTTTTTTTGAGTCACTCTATATATTTTTCAATAAAATCGACTTTTAACTCAAATTATTAAAAATTTTGCATTAAACAAGCAATTTGGAATAGATGTAGACAATAAAATATTTTTGGCCGCATAAAACTTGAAAATCTAGCTATGTGCGCTGGTGAAAATATGGACTAATACCACCTACTATTATTATTCTATATACTAGTTGCGCCATTTCCCGCACCTTAAAAACACCAAACTCAAAACCCTTCAAATTAACAATATGTATGTCATCACTAGGGTAGCTAAAAATATGCACGAAAAATAACTGAAATATGCTCGTAAATATGCACGAAAAAATCTCATTATATGCATATATGCCTAAAAAATACCTGAAATATGCTCAAAAAATGTATGTATTTCATTTCAAGCTTACATTTTTTTAACCAATTTTGCAAAGTAATAATAATATAAGAATTGAAACGTACAATTCACATTTTCCCCACTTAAAAGGTTTGTTTTAAATACTATAAAATACTTTTACTTTATTTTAGATTTGTATTTATGTAAATATATGAGATCTTTTTACAAAGCAAGCGAAACCATTCCATTAATATTGCGCAGGGTTGCATTGAACTATTATATGTTTTACTATATTTTCAGTGTAAATTTTTAGTGGCTTTCCGAGAAAAAACCTCTTGTATGCGGAAAACGATTAATATTGACCGTGTAGCATCGAAATTTTGAAATCCGCAATCCGGATCGCAATATTGACAACACGGATTGACTGTGTAGCATGAAAATTTTGCGACCCATCAAATTGAATTGAAAGTGAAAGTGTGAAAAGGACGGAAGTAAAAGATTTTAAACCTCAGAGCGAAAAAAATATCGCAATATTCATATTGAACGTGTAGCACTAGCCTGCGATTCATCAGACCATCAATATGGATCGCGATCCAAATATCGCGATTCATATTGACAGTGTAGCGTATGCCTATGTATGTCGATACATATTGCATATTATTGTTCCCTTCATCGGAGCAAAGTTTTTTTTTACTCTGGGTTTGCTTCGAGGCTCTGATCAACAGTCAAGTAGCCTTTTTTGTATGCATACAATAACTTAGTGTTTAGCGTGGTGAATTTTTATATGGGGAAATGCTCCGCTCCGGGGTCCAGATCAATAGTTAAATAGCCTTGCTTGTATGTATACGCAACTATCTGAATTAACCACAGATAAGGTTTTTCCAGCTTAATATTTTTCGATATTGCTCGATTATGTGCCAAAATATGCCAAAATAGGCACGAAATGCATTTTGACCGTAAATATGCAGTTTAGGTCGAAATATGCATTTGCATATGCAATATGCATTTGCATATTTTTAGCTTCCCTAGTCATCACATAAAGTGCAGGAGATTTCAATTCAAGTTCTAAATAACATGTAACGTATGTATGTATGCATATTTTTGCATTGGTACGTACGAGTGAGTATCGTAAGGTAATGGTTGCAAATTGATCATCAATTTCACTTACCCTTGCATTTAAAGCCAAAATAAATAAGAATATATCGCTAGCTTAGAGTGCAAACTGTGTAAGTCCATTTTTAAGAAAAAGTGTTTTTAAGTGTAGAAAACTAGAAAAATTAAATACGCACCACGCTAAACAAGTCTGTAATTCTTGTCATATTTCTACTCGCTGTTATTCAGTGATACGCAAATTGTGTAAGTCCAAAAAGAGAAGAAAATTGTGTAAGTCCAAAATTTTCATATGAACAGAAAATTTTTTTTCATTTTGAAATTTTTTTATTTTGTGTTTTTTGTCTCTCCTACAAAGTTTGAAAAATGGACTTACATAATTTGCACTCTAAGCTAGCGATATGTATGTAGTACTTTTTGGTTATATTTATATTTTTAATAGAATTTTTACTTTATTTAAGTTCTTGTTTTTATATACTCAAATTTTTAAAAGGTTAATTTAAACAAGAATTGCGAAATGCCTCTGAAAAATGCAATTTCTCCAACGATTCGGACATTTCTGACCAAATTAATTCTGTACAATCCCGATAAAAATAGGGATAAGAGAGAAAAGAAAATAAATTTGCGATTTGGCAATTTGCGAATAGCATTTGACAAATTTGATTTTATGCACGTTTTATGTGGTATGCCCAGTATGCATGAATAAAATATATATTTTTTTATTCATTTTTAAATATTTTTTTAATTTTTAAATAAATAAAAAAAAAAACAAAAACAAAAATACAAGCCACAGGCGAATCAAAGGCGCTACAGCTACGCCAACGAGCCATTTACATTGTGCATGTCAAACGTCAATATAGTACGCGCTTATTGTATTAGATTTAATTCCTCTAAATTTCGGGTATTTTCTATTTAACTGTAAGATGTAATTGTATGTTATTATTGCCTACAAGGACAACTATTTTAATGAACTGATTCAATTGTACCTGTTTCACCTTGTGGATTTGTGCATATAAAATATAATCTGAAAATAAATGAAAATAAATGTCGAGTTTTGCCTTTTGACAGCTAAACCCATCCAACCATTGCTTTTGGAATGATAGAGTTTTCCTTGATCAGTTTGGGAATCTATAAAGGCATTAATTTGGGATCTATGGTAAACCCCAAGGGGGGGTTTGAACCCCCAAAACCCCCCGTAGATCCGCCACTGGCAAGGTTGTTAAAATTGTTGTCAAGGTAAATTAACCATAGCTACGGTGACCATCCGTTCTGTTTTTAGCAGAACAGTTCTGTTTTTCAGGCGCTTGTTCTGCGTATTTTTTTTTTCTCTGAAAACCCACAAATTGTTCTGTTTTTTTTAAATGTTCTGTTTTTATACTCAGCTGTACTAGTACACAGAGTATTATAGTTTTAATCACATAACGGTGGATTGTAACAGAGTGAAATAATCGAGATAGATATAGACTTATATATATCAAAATGATCAGGGTGAAAAGAGAAATCGATTGAGCCATGTCCGTCCGTCCGTCCGTCTGTCCGTCCGTCTGTAAACACTCTAACTCGCGCAAAAATTTAAATATTTTGATGAAATTTGAAATGCAAGTTGGTATCGAGACTGGGACGGTTGGTATTGAAAATGGGCGAAATCGGACCATGACCACGCCCACTTTTCCTATATAGAAAAAATCGGAAATTTGGTATCTCAGTCACTAATATAGCTGGAGCGATTAAATTTTACCCACGTGTTGAGCTCAGGCCCCTAGGATGAAATTTGATGACATTTTGCAAAATGGGCGGTGCCACGCCCACTTATTAAGGGTCAAACCTTGAAAGTTTTATATGTCATAACTCAGAAGCCATTGAAGATATATCGACAAAATTTGGTACGCGTGATTTGCTTACTTAGGCAAACGTTTGGACAGAAAATAGTTAAAATCGGTTGACGGCCACACCCACTTTTATATATTTGTATTATAAAGTGACCTAATAAAAACATTTTAAGCCATATCTCTGTAAATTATAAAGATCTATCATTGAAATTTTGTCGCATGAGTCCAACTATGGACACAAAACAAAAAACACAAAAATTTTGGAAAATGGGCGGTGCCACGCCGACTTATTAAGGGGCAAACATTGAAAGTTTTATGAGTCAGAAATCAGAAACCGTTGAAGATATATCGATGAAATTTGGTACGCGTAATATACTTACTTAGTCAAATATTTGGACGAAAAATTTCTGAAATCGGTTGAGGGCCACGCCCACTTTTATATATGGGTCTTATAAGGTGACCTAATAAAAACATTTTAAGCGATATCTCTGTCAAATATAAAGATATATCATTGAAATTTTATAGCAGGAGTCCAACTGCGGACATAAAACGAAAAACACAAAAATTTTGGCAAATGGGCGTGGCACCGCCTCTTTTTATAAACAGGAATATACGAGATTTCTGAGCCCATAACTCGACAAATGATTTACATATAATGACTAAACTTGGTGTGTACAATTTTTGTTACTTGTGGTAATACGTGTTGAAAATTTTAGCGAAATCGGTTTGACGACCATGCCCACTTTTATATATGGGTATTATAAAGTGGCCTAATAAAAACATTTTAAGCGATATCTTTGTCAAACATAAAGATTATTGATTGAAATTTTGTGGCATAAGTTCTACGATAGACCGGAAACAAAAAATATAAAAAATTTGTAAAATGGGCGTGGCACCGCCTCTTTTTAGACAAGGGTATATACGAGATTTCTTAGCCTATAACTCGACAAATAATTGAGATATTATGACGGAACTTGGTTTATACACTTTTATAACTTGTGTTAATAGCCACGCAAAAATTTATTGAAATCGGTTTATGACCACGCCTACTTTTTAACAAAGATATTTCTGGAACACCCTTTGGGAACTTGTAACGTGACATCTTTGTAACTAGAAGTCATAAAGGAATGAAATTTTGCACAAAGAATAATATTCATATGCTTATTTGGATGACTGATAAAAATATTGAAAATGGGCGTGACTACGCCCACTTTATGCGGCACTCGCTTTATATAAAATACGCCGTGTTTCCATCAAACGCAAACAAACAATGAAAGCATACAGCTGAGTATCTAATGTTCGATTCCACTCGAACTTAGGCTTCCTTACTTGTTTGTTCTGTTTTTATCCACTATGCAAATCAAAAATTGTTTTACTGCGGCAACCATTTTCTGATCAAAATGTAGGTTCCTATCAATATCACTTAGCAATCACTATTAATCAGCTGGTTCAGAGGCATGTTCACCAGATAGGGTCGTAAAAAAAGTTGTAAAAGTCCGCCCCTAAATTTGAAGCTTATGTTGAGAGGGTTAAGGGACACAAAAAAAAATTTTTTTTGATCCCGCGAAATACCGCCGAAATTGTTTTTTTCTTGTAACTTTGTTATTTATCATCCGATTTTTAAAATTGATACGTCATTAGTTTCGCATTTGAAGCTCTACACTTCCTTCTAGTGTCGTTTTCACATAGTTTTCACATAGTTGGGTCAGCTAACTTATTTGTATGTCCATGCATTATCCTCTTTGTTTTGCCAAATGAAAGTGCTTCAAAATTCATGACAATGTTGCCTTGAAACGGTTTTACTAAATTAATAAACAAAGAAGTTACGTCACGACGAATATTTAATGTAGCTAAGTTGTAAAAGTCCGACCCTAAATTTGAAGCTTATATTGAGAGGATTAAAGACAAAATTTTTTTTTTTTTCTGATCCCGCGAAATACCGCCGAAATAGCTTTTTATACTCAGCTGTACTAGTACACAGAGTATAATAGTTTTAATCACATAACGGTGGATTGTAACAGAATGAAATAATCGAGATAGATATAGAATTATATATATCAAAATGATCAGGGTGAAAAGAGAAATCGATTGAGCCATGTCCGTCCGTCCGTCCGTCTGTCCGTCCGTCTGTAAACACTCTAACTCGCGCAAAAATTGAGATATTTTGATGAAATTTGAAATGCAAGTTGGTATCCGGACTGGGACGGTTGGTATTGAAAATGGGCGAAATCGGACCATGACCACGCCCACTTTTCCTATATAGAAAAAATCGGAAATTTGGTATCTCAGTCACTAATATAGCTGGAGCGATGAAATTTTACCCACGTGTTGAGCTCAGGCCCCTTGGAAGAAATTTTATGAAATTTTTGAAAATGGGCGGTGCCACGCCTACTTATAAAGGGTCAAATATGGAAAGTTTTATATGTCATAACTCAGAAACTATTGAAGATATATCGATGAAATTTGGTATGCGTAAGTAAATCACTTAGCCAAACATTTGGACGGAAAATAGTTAAAATCGGTTGACGGCCACGCCCACTTTTATATATGTGAACTATAAAGGGGCCTAATAAAAACATTTTAAGCGATATCTCTGTTAAATATAAAGATATATCATTGAAATTTTATAGCAGGAATCCAACTGCGGACATAAAACGAAAAACACAAAAATTTTGGAAAATGGGCGGTGCCACGCCCACTTATTAAGGGGCAAATATTGAAAGTTTTATGAGTCATAACTCAGAAACCTTTAAAGATATATCGATGAAATTCGGTGCGCGTGATATACTTACTCAGGCAAATGGTTGGACGAAAAATTTCCAAAATCGGTTGACGGCCACGCCCACTTTTATATATGTGTATTATAAAGTGGCCTAATAAAAACATTTTAAGCGATATCTCTGTCAAATATAAAGATATATCATTGAAATTTTATAGCAGGAGTCCAACTGCGGACATAAAAAGAAAACCACAAAAATTTTGGAAAATGGGCGTGGCACCGCCTCTTTTTAGAAACAGGAATATACGAGATTTCTGAGCCTATAAATCGACAAATAATTGAGATATTATAACGAAACTTGGTTTATACGCTTTTATAACTTGTGTTTATAGACACGCAAAAATTTATTGAAATCGGTTTATGACCACGCCTACTTTTTAACAAAGATATTTCTGGAACACCCTTTGGGAATTTGTAACGTGACATCTTTGTAACTAGAAGTCATAAAGGAATGAAATTTTGCACAAATAACAATATTCATATGCTTAGTTGGATGACTAATAAAAATGTTGAAAATGGGCGTGGCTACGGCCACTTTATGCAGCACTCGCTTTAAATAAATTACACCGTGTTTCCATCAAACGCAAACAAACAATGAAAGCATACAGCTGAGTATCTAATGTTCGATTCCACTCGAACTTAGGCTTCCTTACTTGTTTCATTGTAACTTTGTTATTTGACATTACACAAATTGAATCGAAAAAATATTTGTATGGTAGAAGTTGCTTTACTAATAAAAGACCTTAAATTAAAAATCGCAGAACGAAGAGATGAAATTTTTTTTACCGCTAATGATGAGGAAAATTGTTTCAGAGTTGGAAAAATCAGGAACTGTAGATTTAAGTAAAATAAAAGATCATGCAAAACGTTTTTACATTAATTGCGCTAATTATTTAAATCAGTGGGACCAAGCGTATAAAGAGGTCGAAGTGATGGAATGGGTAATTTTGCTACAGTTCCATCTTGGCATGATGTTGAAAAAAATTTGATTTATATTTTGGAAAAGAGAACCCAGACTAAAATTAATGACAGCGAATTATTTGATGAGTTGACATGTATTAAGAATTATGTGACTCCAAACAAACTAAAGGAATGGATGAAAGGGGGAAATCTAGTCGATATGAAATGGGTTGAAGTATTTCAACATTTTAAGAAAAATGCTAAACCTTTTAAAAATATATTAAAAATAGTAGAATTCAATTTATGTTTACCGGGCTCAAATTCCCCCACTGTAAGGGTATTTTAAACAATATATGGACTGATGAAAAATCAAAAATTCAAATTGAGACTGTGAAATCTATTTTAATAACTAGATGTAACTATGATTTTAATTTCTTTGAATTTAAGAATTACTTACAAAATGAGGAAAATGAACAAATTTATGCCTCAGAAAAATTTCAGTAATTTGATATATTTATAAATTGGTTATGTCCCTAATACTTGATTGAAATCAAATCCAGTAAAATGTGATTCATGTTTGTGAATATTTTTTGTTCCTATTAGAGCTCTCGATTTTTTTTTTGAACATTTTCGAGTAGCCCGAACAATTGTTGTTCAAATGCTCGAACAGTCGTTTGATGGTTTATTACCCGTATGGTTGTACGGGTATTTGAACAATTCGGGTATTTTGAAGTTTGCTTTTTCTTTTGATTATTATTATTTTTTTTATTTTATTTTACATGTAGTTTTTTTTATTTTTGTTTTTCCGATACACATTTTTTTGTTTGTAAGCTCGAATGTTTGTACGGGAATTTGAACAACAAACGGGCTTCAAACAAAAACGATCAGATCGAATTGCTCGATACCCGGGTATCTCGAGCCCTAGTTCATATTAATAAAAAAAAAAATCCGCGTGTAGCACAGTACACGTGATAGAAGTTGACTTCTTAGTAAATTTAATTACAATTGATAATTCGACAAAAAAAAAACTCACCAATTTCATCTAATTTGTGCTTCTTTGTGTACACACCAACATCTTATTTAATAATTTTTTAGTGTAGAAAATGCTAGGGGTCGTGGGTTCGAGTCCCAGCAAAGTCACTTTGAAAGTTCTTTAAATTAATTTTTGTTGTTTTTTTTAATTCCTAAATTAAAATTCGATAGGTAAATTTTGAAAATATTTATCGGTTGTACGAAATTGGGGCATCGATGGCATCGGTGCATTGCATAAAAAACTGAATAAATTCGCGAAAAAACTCTCCACGAATTAAAGTATTAGCGCAACGAGCGCGCAAGAGTAGACCGAGCGAGTAAAATAATTCGATACCTTGTGCTGATAGTTTTATTTGTGGGGAGTTTATTCGTGAATTTATTCAGTTGCATATGCAATACACCGATTCCATCGATGCACCAATTCCGTACAACCGCTAACTATTTTCCAAATTTTCCTATCGAATTTTAATTTAAGAATTAAAAAAAAACAACAAAAATTAATTTAAAGAACTATCAAAGTGACTTTGCTGGGACTCGAACCCACGACCCCTAGCATTTTCTACACTAAAAATTATTAAATAAGATGTTAGTGTGTACACAACGAAGCACCAATTAGATGAAACTGGTGAGTGTTTTTATTGTTTCTAATCGAATTTTCAATTTTAATTAAATGTAATTACGAAATTTTAAAAATATAAAAATATGTTGTCCATAAAAATAATTTCTTGTCCATTTATTGATGACCAACCATCATGTCTCCGAACTTATACATACATATGTATGTATGTACATACATATCGTCTCCTCAATATAACAATAGCGTATAATTTTTTTTGGGTTTTGAGAAAATCGAGTTTAAAGTTTTTGTCAAATCAGATGTCTATTAAAACCTCAATATCGCGGTAAATAAAAATTCTTCATAGTGGATTTTTCGATGAATACATTATACCGTTTCTTGTCTTTAAATTTACAAAGTTTTTTTATTCTACGCATTCTTTAAGACCATAATTATGTTATTCAAAGCGCAAGTCCTCCATATAGGCCATTTTATTTTTTAAGGAATTCGTATGATGTATCTGATACACTATTTTATTTTGTATGGTATACGCTGTTTTATTCAATAATTTTACGGTATTTTTATTAAAATATTTGATCTCAAAAACTGGTGGTTTCGTATCACAGGCTGTTGATATTTACCTTACTTACTTCCCTTACATTATATAATAGACGATACTCACTCAGATGTTTAAAATCCATATTTTTAATGAACAAACTTTCTCTGCGAAATGAATTTGCAAGCTGAAATTTCAAATGACGACAATATTTCCTTCGTATTTATGTAGTCAACAGAACGTAAAAATCGCATAGGCTACTACTCGTGTAAATTTCTGATAAAACTTTCGAATTTGTATTGAAAATAAAATAGCTTATGTGGGGTACAGAAATGGTCGGAATAAAACTATAGGAGTATTCGCTATCCATAGCATAACCCTAGCACGTAGCACGGATTGCAGGGATTGCAAAGTTTTAAAACGCACAACAACAAAATACAGGCGCAAAGGAATATGCTAGACCTCAAAAATATGCTACACCAAAACCTATGTATATTTATTTGCTATGAAGTGTAGGAAATTAATTGCGACCTTGCGTCAGCTGACATTTGCCAATTGCTAATTTCAATTTCAATTTGAGCATTCGAATTTTGCTTAAAATGTTATTTTTATGTGTATTTATTAAATTTACTAAAATAAAATTATTTATTTATTAAAAAGTGAGTGATGAACGCGTCCCTTTGGCTAAAAAGAAAAGCTGCTTCTTAAAATTTCCTACGACAGTACAATGGGGTGCTCTCGATGTGTAGCATATTTTGGTCAAGGATATTTGCAATCCATGCTATCTTGCTCTCTTGCTAGGGATAGCGAATACCCCTTATTTCTCAAACAATAGTGTATATTATTATAAGCTATTTTATGAGTTAAAGTTTTGATAAATTGTATTTATTTCTACAGGCTAAAATGGACTATAATGCGCATACACTATTATTCTTTTAACAATTTTGCAGTGGAAATTTCAAATAAAATAGCGCATATGAGCTTATACACTTATTGAAGGAAATTTTTGAACAAGAAATTATACACCATTTTTTCCAATGACAATTTGACCCACTTTGTGGAAGTAGAATTTGACGAAATTTTGACCAGACATAGAATCAATGATGGAGATTCTAAATATGCAATAAAAAAATAATGGCGTATGAGCACATACGCTATTGTTATATTGAGGGGACGATATATGTATATGTAGGTAGGTACATGCATAGGTAGTTTCTTATTTTACATTAATTAATTTAATTTAATTTAATTTAATTTAATTTAATTTAATTTAATTTAATTTAATTTAATTTAATTTAATTTAATTTAATTTAATTTAATTTAATTTAATTTAATTTAATTTAATTTAATTTAATTTAATTTAATTTAATTTAATTTAATTTAATTTAATTTAATTTAATTTAATTTAATTTAATTTAATTTAATTTAATTTAATTTAATTTAATTTAATTTAATTTAATTTAATTTAATTTAATTTAATTTAATTTAATTTAATTTAATTTAATTTAATTTAATTTAATTTAATTTAATTTAATTTAATTTAATTTAATTTAATTTAATTTAATTTAATTTAATTTAATTT